>JASAND010002467.1:0-68358 GCA_030248195.1 Trissonchulus latispiculum
CTTTATAGTGTACAAATAATTTACAGCTGATATTCGAGCTATGACGAAGACAAATTTTTCTATTAAGAATCCCTTGATAGTTACTGTGAATTTTCCATTTCTACGGAAATTTATATAAATATCAAGAATAACTGAACGAATCATTCCGACGACTTTCTGTTTCCTCCAGGATTGAACCAATAACCTCGGTATCAGATCCTTAGGTCTTTTCTCGTTGCTTGCCGTAGTCCAACACAACGAAATAAGTTAATTTACGTGTACGTATAACCTAATATAGCTAGTCTAACCGACTACGTAAACAACATCTTCAACGATTTTTTGAACGTTTAAATTAATTTTTTACTAGACTTGACAGTTTACATTGTTCGCTCTGTATGCGACAATCAATAAAGCGAAGCGTGAAAGTCCGCGAATATGGGTTGTTCGGCGAAGCTGTGCCCATATTAATTCGCTCACAACCTAGTCCTCTTCTGTTTTTGAACCTAGCCCCCATATTAAGCATTTTTAAGACTAGTCCTCTCTTGATATTGCAACCTCACCATCACCCATATTACTTTTTCATGCTCCAGAGGAGCATTTTTATTACTTGTCCTTCTGTCATTTTAAAGGGTCCCTTTCTAACACTGAGTTAATTGATATAAGGAGCTTGAACAGTGCCACAGGTAGGGCAGAAAAGTGAGTGATACCAAACTTGACCACTTTTGAAAACTTTCATTTGTGACCCCCACCAGACACACCGCCGGTCACTTCCCTTCCATCGGTTTCGGTAATATGTCCATTGAAACGATCGTAGTCGATTTGCTATATACGTATATATGCCCCCAATCAAAATGACGAAATACGCTGTTTTAGGGGATTTGACCGGTGGTCAGTGGGTCACATAGCCCGTACTGACCACTGGTCACTTCCGCCGGTTCTGAAAATATGCTCATTGAAACGAGCGTGGTCGATTTACTCTGTATGGCCCCAACCAAAACGCCGAAAAACGCCGTCTTAGGGGATCTGACCACTGGTCAATAGACCACCTAGCCTGTAGTGACCAGTGGTCACTTCCGCCGGTTCTGAAAATATGCTCATTGAAACGAGCGTAGTCGTTTTACTATATATGCTCCCAACCAAAACGCTGAAAAACGCAGTTTTAAGGGGTTTGAACAGTGGTCAGTGGACACCATAGGCCGTAGTGACCACTGGTCACTCCCACCGGTTTCGGCAATATGCCCATTGAAACGAGTGTAGTCGTTTTACTATATGCCCCCAACCAAAATGTCGAAAAAAGCTGTTTTAGGGGGTTTGACCAGTGGTCAGTGGACACCATAGGCCGTAGTGACCACTGGTCACTCCCACCGGTTTCGGCAATATGCCCATTGAAACGAGTGTAGTCGTTTTACTATATATGCCCCCAACCAAAATGTCGAAAAAAGCTATTTTAGGGGGTTTGACCAGTGGTCAATGGACACAATAGCCCGTAGTGACCACTGGTCACTGCCCGTGCTCTGCCTGCCTGGTATCCCTCTGCGTCGGATAGCACTGTGGCTAAGCTAGAAACCATCCAAAACTCGGCGGCCAGGGTAATTACTGGATGCTATGCTGGATCACCCGCCGATCTGGTCAGAACCGAAGCAAATCTGCCACCGCTTCGACTGCGAGCAGAGGAACTGTCTGCCTGTGCCTATGAAAAATCTCTCCGGCTGACAGAAAATAACCCCAGGCGGGCCTCCGCGGAGGCTCAAGTACAACAGAGGCTGAAATCCCAGAAATCCTGGCGTCTGATCGGAAGCAATACCAGCGAAATGACTGGTCTGAATATGTGTCAACGAGAAAATCTGAAACTGCCTAGCCACCCGCCTTGGACAGCCGCCAACGTCACCTTCCACTCTACGCTGAGGACCCTCACCCCCAGAAACGCTAGCCCGGAAACTGTCCGCCTACAGGTGGAGGAGACACTTAATCGTCTTCCGCCGGCCGACACTATAATGTGGACTGATGGCTCAGCAGAATCCGGTACCTACAACGGTGGATCCTCAGCTGTAGTCACGGCGCCGAGTGGTGAAGAACTAGACCGAATCCTGAGCCCTGCCGGACGTGTCTGCTCTAGCTACAAGGCTGAACTCGTAGCTATTGATGCAGGCTTAGCCTGGGCTCTCCGGAACCGCCATCCCAACTGGAAGGAGATCCGGATCTGCACAGACTCCCAATCCAGCATTGCCAAATTGTCGACCGCAGACTGCGGTGGCTCGGCATTGCTGGATAATATCTGGGGAAAACTGGTGGAACTTTCCAGCCTGGGTTGCCACATATCCTTCCAGTGGATCCCTGCCCATATCGGTGTAGCCGGAAACGAGGCGGCTGATGAAGCCGCAAAGGCGGCATCCCGAAATCTGGACCAGCAAGAGGCTTGCGTTGACTTTGCGACTGCCAAGGCCGTGATCAAACGGCATTTCAGAGAAATAACCAGACAGGAGCGCCTGAATTCCGACCCTCTTGGCATCTACGCCAACGGATCTGTACCCAACCCCTCCCTGGAAAGCGGCCTGTCTAAACAGGAACGAACTGTGCTGGCCCAGTTACGAAGCAACGGGCACTGCACTATCCTTGGAGCGTTCCGCCATAGAATCGGAATGGCGGACAGTCCCCGATGTCCGGACTGCGGGCATGAATCTGAAGACCTCCAGCACCTAATACTCGACTGTCCTGCGCACACTCCCTCCCGGGTCAGGCACCTGGGGATAAACCCATCCCTCTCGATCCTAACGGAGGCCCCAGTATCAGTGGTGGACTTCCTTCGGGGTGTGGGGCGGCTCTAGCCCGCTCCATCGTATTGGTTCCTAACCAGATGATCCAGGAACAACAACAACAACAACAACAACCACTGGTCACTCCCACCGGTTTCGGCAATATGCCCATTGGAACCAGCGTAGTTGATTTACTATACATGCCCCAAAAAACTGCCAAAAAAACGCCGTTTTAAGGGGTTTGACCACTGGTCAATAGGGCCATAGACCGTAGTGACCACTGGTCACTTCCCTCGATTTCGGCAATATGCCCATTGGAACGAGCGTAGTCGATTTACTATATGTGCCCCCAACCAAAACGCCGAAAAACGCCGTTTTAAGGGGTTTGACCACTGGTCAATAGGCCCCATAGACCGTAGTGACCACTGGTCACTTCCCTCGATTTCGGCAATATGCCCATTGAAACGAGCGTAGTCGATTTACTATATATGCTCCCGACTAAAACGCCGAAAAACGCTGTTTAGAGTGAGTTTTCCCAACTTTGACCCTGGGCGAGGAACCACGGGAGCCATGCTGACCAGTGGTCACTTCGAGCGGTATCGGCAGTATGCTCATCGTTTTCAGCGACCCCGATTTACTATATATGGGTACCACCCCAAGGCCGAAAAACGCCATTTTTAGTGACTTTTAGGCCATTTCTAGTAAAAGTGGGACTTTTCGCCCAAACAGGCCAAAAAAATGCAAAGTTTGGGCCCATCTCCTGAAAGCTGCGGAGCGAAATTAAAAAATCCCCCTCGTTACTTTGTGCGCATAGTCCGAAATATTCAAATAAAATAAACCAAACCGATCTAGCTGCTAGCCTGTGAAAAAAGTTGATTTCAACCGAAGTGCCAAAATAGCGAAAGTCCGACTTTGGGGCCTTGGCACAGAGCCAAAGTTGGCCGAGTGCCAAAATGACCTTCGTTTGGTAGCATGGGGGGATACTGTCTACCAACATACCATAGTAGCATTGGACCAAAATGCCCACATCGTTCCAACACTTCGCTAGAAAATGCACTTCCAATAAGCGTTATTAACCGAGAAAAAAACAACCGCACGGTATATAACTCTCGCCTAGTGCAAAATTTCGAAGTTCCGAATTTTAACCAAAAGTATGGTGGTACTTGTAGTACTGCTCGAGTACTTTACGATGGTAACATTTTTATCCCTCCCGAACCTCTAATTAGCTGGCACCAGGCCAACACGGTCTCCAGAGGGCCGCGCAGACGCCTTTACACCCATATTATGTAGGGGCGCTATCGCGCCCCTACATAATATAAGTAAATAACACGTTTTGAAAGATATATATTTAAATGATTTTGATTATCTAACTCTAACTCAATATATTTAATTATATAATTTTTAATTTTGATGTTCTTTAGTTTGTAGAAAACAACAAATCCGCGGACATGGATTGGTTTAGATTGGAGTCTAATAAGGCTGGAACTCGATGGTTTGGCCGATGCTGGCACTATCATGACATGCAGAAATACGAATTTGATGTGGAATTTGACGTACGTATACGTTATGTATATATAATTTTATGCAATATGTGGGGGAGGTGTGAACAATAATTATGTGACATTTTTCTATCCGGAAACCGCCTGTTGCCGGAAGCCCGGTTATCCGCTTCTTCCAAACTTCTGTTCAAGAAACAGATTTTAGATTCCCCCTTTCAAAATTCCAATTTTTTGTTGCGCTGTGAATTTCTGTTCTCAAGAAAAGCTGGAACCATGTTGCTTTTACAAACATTTTGGCAAAATCTTATGATTTTGGAATTTCTGCCTAATCGCTTATATTTGAGTATTTGAAACAACATAAACGTTATTAGGGTATTTGGGTGCGTTTACTGTTTCTCAAATCGGATATTATCTGGTCTGGACATCTAAGGGCGGTCATGCCGCACCGTTGGGCACCTCTTCTTTGGGAAGGGAAGGAAATAACATAAAATTATAATGATTAGCTAAAATCCGCCAAACCTAAGTTGTTAGTTGTTGGTTGTTGCTGTTCCGAACTCGTCAGCTTAGAATCTAGCTAGATGAGGGCACATCGGCTTTCAAAGCACTCCAGTAAATATACTTTTTAGCTTAATGTCAGCGGTTTTTTTACTTTTGTCATGCCTTAAATACGTTATGTTGCTATATAGTAAAGCAAAGGGCAGGGCAAAAATGACGATTTGGTTGGATTGACAAATTTCGGCAAAGTGTGAACTGGCACGACCTGGTAGTTATACTTACACATATATATAGTGTGTATTCTCATGTCCACAGTGTTGTAGATTCCGCTTAGCTGTACACAGGCTTCGGTTCCTTTTTTCCACCGCAGTAGTGGTGTACAGAGAGCACCAATGATATAGAAGTTACGCGCTCTTCTCTCCTGGCTCCGTGGTGTAGTGGTTGCACACCTAACTGCAGTTCTGGAGCTCCGCGGTTCGATTCCAGGCGGAGCCAAATCTTTACAGTGGTATATCTACCAACTGCGTAGTTGTGATTATTTATGTAGCTGTTTGTGACGGCCAGAGCGCTGTTACGCTGGAGACGCCGCATGGTATATATTGCATATAGACTTTCTTTGTACACTTGAAGTCTTGAAGTCTGACAAAGTGTTTGGGAGATTTTTTGGTAAAAAGCAGAGCAAGTCAGTGTTATTTTGGCATGGGGAACCGCAAAACTTTTTTTAAAAACGCCTGGTATTGTGTTGTAAGAATAGGATTGATTTAGTCTTCAAACCATCTGTTTTATTTCAGATTCCGGTGACATATCCCACAACTGCTCCTGAGATAGCCCTTCCGGAACTGGATGGGAAAACGGCAAAAATGTACAGGTAAGATAAATAGACGTTTTCTGGTTGCAGAAGGAACGAAGACTGGATGGAAAGAAGGGTCGCTTTCGATTGTTGGAATTTTTGTCGCCGTCAAGTTTTGAGTTCTTCGAAGATATACTATCACATTCTCGTTACAGTAACGATCAGTAGCGTAGCCAGAAAAAATTTCGGGGGAAAAACAAAGCAAAGATAGGTGGTAAGAAACATACAATAGGGAATACAAAATTTTACGGGGAGTCTGGGGGCTGCCCCCAGAAGTTGAGAAATTTTTTGTTTTGTGACCTTCGTAGAATTTTTTACAGAGCATTCTTTGAAATGACAAAATACTTAAGGCCCAGCACGTGTTCATGCACCCAAATGACACAGAAGATGGTTAAAATACACCAAATAGGGTATTTGGAACTCATTTTGCGGTGCAAACATTTCAAGGCGCGAAAATTTTTTGAAAAATGGGCGTTTTGCACATGGCAGGGAAAAAATTCCTGGGGGTCACAATTTCGGCGGGGGGGAATTCCTCCCATCCTCCCCCCCCTGGCTACGCTCTTGGTAACGATAGACACCAACATTTCCAGGTGTTATTTATTATATATATCTGGAAGTAGGCGTGTAGCCGGACAGGGGAGAACGTGCCTACATGAGAGTTGAGTTTTTTTCTGGAAAAATTATTGTGGAGAAATTATTTTTCCAACTTTATGAATTATGAGAATAGACTTTTTTCAAACAGACAAAAACAAAAAAAACAGACAAAATTTTCAAAAACAGGATGTACGTACATATATACATTTTCCATTTACCACATTTTTCAGAAATTTTTCGTTCCTCCAGTCAACGTACGCGGAAAACATTAATTTTTGGCTCTTGCTTATTAAGCAAGTAAGTGCGGTGTAGTTTTTGCCGGGGCGGCCGACCCCCCAAATTGACCTTCCCCCGAACATGCCTTGCCCTCGAAATCGCCCCCCGGGAATTTTATGGGAACCCAAACTTTGCAAAAAATAGGCTACTATCATAGGGGTCGCGGCAGCGATCCCTGTGTGAAAAGTGGCTGGAGACACTTTAAAATAAGCTGCGCAGAAGCTGCGCAAAATCCTGCGCAAATTTCATGTGCAAGTTGTAGAGCCCGTCGAGTTTAGTATGTATGGGAAGTTTCAGCCCCGTATCACTTATATACCGATAAAAAGTTGCCCCCCGAACCGGCTATGAAAGTGATGTTTTTTATTTTTTGTTTTTTATTTTTTCCGGTTTCTCCTATTTGATGCTTGTATTGTACATAATGTTCGCCGCTTTCACGTGAACTGCAGTGGGGTGAGCCAACCTAAGGGGCTATAGAGTCCAGTTTTTTTTCGACGACGGCTTATGTGTAATGTTACACACCTCGCCAAAAATTTTTGCTATTTTTCAGAAAAAGTGTGTAACCACCTAAAAACTTTTCTCCCATTTTATTTACCACATAAAAGTATATTGGTAACGGGAACTAATTATTTCGCGGTGTTTTCGAAGCAGCTTCTTTACAAGTGAAAATTGAAAACTCAAATTTACAGCAAAAATTGGTGAAGCTTCACCAAATCAACAATACAAAGTTAAAAAATTAGGTAATTATAACGTAACGAGCTGCATTCATAGGTACGTATATACTGCATAGCTAGAGAAAGGAAAAGCAGCATGATTTAGTTGGGATGATTTTCACTTGAAAAATTTATTAAAATTGAAAATGCAAATGTATCTGAAGGGAAGTAAGTGGATAAATGAACAAAAATGTAGTAAAGGCGAACTGATTCGATTGTTAAGTATATAGAAAAAGCAAGTTATTTCCGTATACAACACCAAAAATAAACTATTTACAGATCTGTTGCGGTTCCTTTTTTCCTTTTATTTCCTTTTTGCTCCAAAAAATTAAGGAATTTGCAACATTTTTAAGCAAAAATCACCTTTTTTGTCTGCAATGTTTCGAAAATTTCCGGCTTCGACGGTTCAGATTTTAATTTGAATGATCTTTTAAAATTTTGGCAGTATTCCACTTGATTAAACCTGGGTTGCCTGCCGTTGAGGTTTGTTTGAGTTTGTCTTTGGCTTTTTTGAAATGTGTTTTATGATCTAATCAGGGATTTGCTGCTTACAAACAGAGTGCAGAAACGAATTTAACGAATTTAAGTTACTAATCCTCATCACATTGATACGCAGGCTAGGATTAAAATGTATAAGTACCGACGATTTCGCAACGTTTCCTATAATGTTTCTTATTCTTAGTAAGATCCAAAGATTTTTCAAATTAGAAGTTTCTAGCATTTAGACACTCATAATGATATTCTAAGTTTTTTATCGCCGAGACTTTCAACAGTTGATAAGTTTTCGGAACGACGACTGGTCACCATTTTTATCGGTGTTCTTCTAAATGTATATAATGCGTAGGTTTTGATCCAAAATGTGTTCTTCGGAAAACATTTTTAGAAAAAATAATTTTTAAAATGAGCAATAAAAGTTAAATTTGGTTTAAGTTAAAAATTGAAAAATGTTATAACTAATTACCTGTGCATCAGTTAGGTAGGAGTTTTCCTTTTCAATTTTATCGACAAACTTCCTGGAAAAATTATTGTGGGGAAACCTGTTTTTACCGGTTTTCGGTTTTTTTTGCATTTTTGTTTTTTCTATGTCAAAAATAGCTTCCGATTGCAAGATTGGGTATTATGTAGGGGCGCGATAGCTCCCCTAGATAATATGGTTGTAAAGGCGTCTGCGCGGCCCCCTGGAGACCGTGTTGGCCTGGTGCCAGCTAATTAGAGGTTCGGGCGTGGTAAAAACGTTACCATCGTAAACAACTCGAGTAGTACTACAAGTACCACCATACTTTTGGTTCGAATTCGAAACTTCGAATTTTTGCACTAGGCGATAGTTACCGTGCGTTTTTTCTCGGTGAATAACGCTTATTGGAAATGCATTTTACGGCTAAGTGTTGGAACGATGTGGGCATTTTGGCACCATACTACTATTATATGTTGGTAGACAGGATCCCCCCATGCTACCTTTTTTGGTCATTTTGGCACCTGGCCAATTTTGGCTCTGTGCCAAGGTCCCAAAGTCGGACTTTCGCTATTTTTCGCAAATTTTGGTCACACTTTTCTAGAACTGGGTAGAAGCTGGAGAGGTCTAGTATCTTTTGTTGAAAATTACCAGTAGGGGTGCATAAAGTAACGAGGGGGATTTTTTAATTTTGCTCCCTAGCTTTCAGGAGATGGGCCCAAACTTTGCATTTTTTTGGCCTGTTTGGGCGAAAAGTTTCCAAGTCCCACTTTTACTAAAATAGCATAAAAGTCGCTAAAAATGGCGTTTTTCGACCTCGGGGTGGTACCCATATATTGTAAATCGGGGTCGCTGAAAACGATGAGCATACTGCCGATACCGCCCGAAGTGACCACTGGCCAGCATGGCTCCCGTGGTTCCTCGCCCAGGGTCAAAGTTGGGAAAACTCACTATAAACAGCGTTTTCCGGCGTTTTGGTTGGGGGCATATATAGTAAATCGACTGCGCTTGTTTCAATGGGCATATCGCCGAAACCGACGGAAGTGACCACTGGTCACTACAGCCTATGGGGCCTATTGACCACTGGTCAAACGGCCTAATACAGCGTTTTTCGGCGTATTGGTCGGGGGCATATATTGTAAATCGACTACGCTCGTTTCAGTGGGCATATTTCCGAAACCGACGGAAGTGACCACTGGTCACCACGGCCAAGGAGCCCTATTGACCGCTGGTCAAACGGCCTAAAACAGCTTTTTTCGGCGTTTTGATTGGGAGCAAATATAGTAAATCGACTACGCTCGTTTCAATGGGCATATTGCCGAAATCGAGGGAAGTGACCAGTGGTCACTACGGTCTATGGGGCCTATTGACCAGTGGTCAAACCCCTTACAACAGCGTTTTTCGGCGTTTTCGTTGGGGTTATATATAGTAAATCGACTACGCTCGTTTCAATGGGCTTTTGCCGAAATCGAGGGAAGTGACCAGTGGTCACTACGGTCTATGGGGCCTATTGACCAGTGGTCAACCTGGCTTTTTCCTCGGCAAAAATTTCTGGGGGGGAGTCTGGGGGGGTCCCCCCCAGGTCTGGGGGGGGCTCGGATTTCTCGGGGGGGGGAAGAAAAATTTTCCGGAAAATGCCTAAAAATAGCTATTTTTGCTGCTGAGCTAAAAAATTAACTGTTTTTAACTTAAATGTAAGCTTAAAATAGCTAAAAATGCTTAAAAATATGTAAAAATCCGGCGAAGCCGGAAAAATTTTTCCAAATTTACCCTCAAAACACCCTATTTTTCCGGGCACTTTAGAGTTCTGGGGGGGCGATTCTGGGGGGGAACTAATTTCTGGGGCCCCCCACCCCCCCTGTAGGAAAAAGCCAGGTTTGTAGTATATTGTTTCTGACCAGTACTCACTGTGTAGTGGAACAACAGCACAGACGCTATTTTTTGAGATTTGTTTTTGGTTTTTACTTTTTTTAATGTTATAGAGGTGGCAAGATCTGTTTGTCTGATCACTTCAAACCGCTGTGGGCCCGAAATGTTCCGAAGTTTGGTATTGCCCATGCCTTTGCTTTAGGGGTATGAGCAGGGCTTTGCTGCTTTCTCCAATTTTCTTGCATGTATAATCAGTCTAATTTTAACATTTGATTCCTCAGCATTCATCTTCGGTAACTTCTATGCATCATTTAGAGCTATGTATCTAATTTAATGATTCTAAAACATTCTAACCTGCTCCTGATTAGTACAAGAAAATGGACACAGCACCCCCATGCTATGCTTGCCAACATTACTGAAACTTTGGTGACTTCGCAAACTGTCAGCTTTAAAAAGCAATTGCGTTCTCATCCTTGCTGCCCCTTTTATACAGTTGTCTCATTTTATCATGCTTTCTTTTCGCTATGATTTCAGCTGGGTCCATGGATGGCCGTGGAAATTCCGGACCTAGTTCAGCGAGGCTTGATTCAGCCCACCTCCAAGCCCGAGGCTTCTGGCGACGCTTCCAGTTCATGATGCTACTGTACTGTCGGCTCTTATTGTTAATTTTTAGCGATATAAGTGATTACTTTTTCACTGTTCGGGGTTGTGTTTCTGGTCAGAATTTTATTGTTTGCCCAGATGCTGACTGGCCGGAATTAGTTTAGTGTAATTAAATTGTGCCCTAGTTAAATTTACATGACCTGTTGAGGATTATCATATGTACGTATGTATTGCTTTTTGGGTGTAATGAAGGTATGCCTAAACTAAATTTACGTGACCTATACAGAGTTATCATATGTATTGCTTCGACACACTGGGCATGTATTTCTGGTTTTACTGTTGTTGTTATTGTTTGTCGTTAGCTTGGAATTTTGTATATACTGAATTCTAAATATATTGTGATGTCTTGTCTCTCTTGTGACGGATTTTTTGTGGAAGCAGCTCACATCATTTTTGGTGCATTGAGGTTTAGAACAGGCACTACTTCGCAGTTGTTGGATCTCGCTCTAAAACTAAGGATAAGTTATCTGAATGTTTAGATCCAGTTGTTGGTATTTGTGCACTTAAAAGTTCATTAGAAAAGTCATGAGTAGAGTTGTGCCCGGGCCTTGAATCGGGCCTCGGGCTTCTGTCCGTGCCCGGGCCGGGCCTGCACCGGGCCGGCCCGGGCCCGGTTGTTGAAGCGGTAGACCCGGCCCGGGCCCGGGCCCGGTCGGCCGCGCAGGCCCGGCCCGAGCCGGGCCTACCGGGCCTGCCGGGCCTGGGAGGCCCGGCCAGGCCCGGTCAAATTTTTACCATCCATTTTCTAATTTTTTTCCACAATTTTTTCGCTAGAAAGTCCAATTTAAGCTTACGCGAGTTGTCTAAGTTGTAATAAATAGCACTAACTATTGTTTGGCACTGTTTTCTGTATGCCGGGCCTTCACCGGGCCGATCGGGCCTACACCGGGCCGCCGGGCCCACCGGGCCTACCGGGCCTTGAATCGGGCCTCCGGGCCCGGGCCGGGCGCGGCCCGGCCCGAGGCCCGGCCCGGCTGGTTCAGCAGGCCCGGGCCCGGGCCCGGCCCGGGAAATTTGTTAACGGCACAACTCTAGTCATGAGACATGAGAAGTTTGATTATTAAATGAGGAAAAATTATGCTCAAACATATAGAAAACCTTTGCTCTGTGTTTTATTGTGATTTCTAGCTTTTATGTCTACATTCTGTTGGTTTATTGTTTGTGTTATTTATTGGAACGCGAATAAAATGGCGGTTGTCTACATAAGTTAGAACGTAATGGCAATTAGTATGACACTAAGCGCCTATAGGGCCTCTGTAATTCTGTATATGCCAAATTCATAACCTTACAGCTTGCACCAGAATTAAATTTTTCTGAATTTTTGATGAAACGTTAACTTTGAAGAGACTGGTTCTCAATTATTTTGATAGCTGTGATAAAACTGGGCAAAAGCTGAACATTTAAGACTAGAGCTGGGGCCGGTTCCAATTTTCGAAACCGGTTCTAGGGTTCCGGTTCTAGCTTCCGGTTCCCGGTTCCAAGTACAAAATTTGTAGTGATAATTTTCTTTGTTATTTAACATTTGTTGTAGACCCCTATAGGGCTTATACAATCAGAATGAAGAAGCAATGGTATAAATCAATTGGATTAAACATACCAAGCAACTAGACAACAGTTTTTTAATTTTTTGAATCAATTTTCGATTTGTTACTGTAGAACATTTTTGGACATCTTGTAACCTACCATACCTTGCATTGAAACTTTTAATATTTACTTTTGTCATAAGAAACAAAATTGTTTCGGCAGTTGACTGTTCAATGGTTCTGTGTATCAAAATGTTTATGATGCCTGTATGGTAGTGATGTGGATCGGATCGGATCGGCAGCTAAAATTTCAACCGATCCGATCCAGCAAAATTATTTGTCGATCCGATCCGATCCGGCCTCCGGATCGCAGATCGGATCTATTTTGCCGAACCGATCCACATCACTACTGTATGGTATAACCTGAAATTATGGATTTGAAAAAAATGAACAAACAACGCGGTATATAAATGTAGTTGATATATTTGAAAATAGGAAATATTAAAATTTAGTTTAGTGATATTTCACACAGACACACCTCTATGCAAGTATTTATTTAGTTCCTAACAACAGATTAGTTATGCCGACGTCTCTTTCTGTTTATGCACCTTCACTCTGACGAACGAAGTTCCTGAAAAATAGGAAAATAGGTACTAGCAGTTTTCAAATGTTTTTGCTCCTGCAAAATTTAAATTGTTCTTTGGACATGTTGACTCCAGCTTAGGTCCAAAGAATAATTGAAGGCGTTCTTATATGAAGCTGCGTTGGAAGCAAAAGTAATGAGATTAATGAAAATAAAACTATATACAAACTTATAGTCTTTCGAATGCTCTAACCAAAACTTCCAAATTTGCTCTTCAAAGTAGTCTTCGATTCCTTGCGGTTTAAGTGATAATAAGGAAAATTGAGTTTCAAAGCTTGTTTGATTTTGGCTTGATTTGGTTTGCTTTTCGAGTTTGATGTCTCTGCCCCGCAGCATCTCTGCCTAAGCACAGCAACACGAAATTTTGAACATGGCGGCTAGATTCATGAACACGGTTTCCTCTCAACTCATTCCAGCAATTAGATGTGCGATTAGCAAAGATTAGTGCGTCTTTACGCACACATTTTTGAGAAAACTGTTCAGAGAAATTTTTAAGTTTTGTGTTTAATTTTGCTCGAGAGAAATACAAGCGTCCAAACTTGAAGCTTTTGGCGAAATTCGAATAAAATTTACATTTTCTCAAAATATTGAGCTTGTTTGTTCATTAAGCAATTTCAGAACAAATAGCCTTCGGGAGACGCTTTTTTGTAGCGTGAACTGAGATCGCCAATCTTTTGCTTCCCACACATGGAGAAATCAATCCCTGTTCAAAGCTTGTTTTCGTGTGATCGCATGTCCAAGTCCAACATTTGATTTGAGACTGGCGTACTCTGCATTGTAGCAACTTTAAAATTATTAAATTTAACTAAGCTTCAAAATGATTTAAAAATTATCGTTGAACTCCAAAAATTGATTAATAGTCTTTCAAAATTCGCTGCACGTACTACCATCAACGCATTTTGGTCATTTTAGATTCAGTTTAGCTTGAGTCGAAATCCTGCAACAAATAAAAAATCTTCCGTATCAATATTAAAGCAATTAACTAAGTGAGAATAAACAAATATTTAGAATATTCGTTCATCGAGCTATTCGTTAAGTCTTCTTGAAATGTACACAACTATTCATATGTAGTAATCGCCGATTTCAAATTATTCGCTAATGATTCTACATTCGTGCCAACGCAGTTCCCAGCTTCAACTGCAGAGACAAGAAAATCATGAATCAGAATCAAATGCTGCTAGATTATGAGATCCAGGCCCAAAATCCAACTGTTGCAAATTTTACATTTGGCAAAAATTTTACTTCAAGCTCAATTTTTGAGCCTGGAACCGGCCGGTTCCAAATTCTACCGGTTCCGGTTCCGGTTCCGGTTCCGGTTCTAAAAATCCTTCCGGTTCGGTTCCGGTTCCGGTTCCGGTTCCAACCGGTTCTAGTGGAACCGGCCCCAGCTCTAGTTAAGACTGAACTCTTTCGAAAGGTGAGGATAGATGAAGTATTTATTTAGTTCTAACAACAGATTAGTTATGCCGACTCTCTTTCTGTTTTGCCCTTACTTGACGAACGAAGTTCCTGAAAAATAGGAAAATAGGTACTAGCAGTTTTCAAATGTTTTTGCTCGAAATTTAATTTTCTTTGGACATGTTGACTCCAGCTTAGGTCAAAGATATTGAAGGCGTTCTTATATGAAGCTGCGTTGAAGCAAAAGTAATGAGATTAATGAAAATAAAACTATATACAAACTTATGTCTTTCGAATGCTCTAACCAAAACTTCATTTGCTCTTCAAAGTAGTCTCGATTCCTTGCGGTTTAGTGATAATAAGGAAAATTGAGTTTCAAAGCTTGTTTGATTTTGGCTTGATTTGGTTTGCTTTTCGAGTTTGATGTCTCTGCCCCGCAGCATCTCTGCCTAAGCACAGCAACACGAAATTTTGAACATGGCGGCTAGATTCATGAACACGGTTTCCTCTCAACTCATTCCAGCAATTAGATGTGCGATTAGCAAAGATTAGTGCGTCTTTACGCACACATTTTTGAGAAAACTGTTCAGAGAAATTTTTAAGTTTTGTGTTTAATTTTGCTCGAGAGAAATACAAGCGTCCAAACTTGAAGCTTTTGGCGAAATTCGAATAAAATTTACATTTTCTCAAAATATTGAGCTTGTTTGTTCATTAAGCAATTTCAGAACAAATAGCCTTCGGGAGACGCTTTTTGTAGGGTGAACTGAGATCGCCAATCTTTTGCTTCCCACACATGGAGAAATCAATCCCTGTTCAAAGCTTGTTTTCGTGTGATCGCATGTCCAAGTCCAACATTTGATTTGAGACTGGCGTACTCTGCATTGTAGCAACTTTAAAATTATTAAATTTAACTAAGCTTCAAAATGATTTAAAAATTTCGTTGAACTCCAAAAATTGATTATAGTCTTTCAAAATTCGCTGCACGTACTACCATCAACGCATTTTGGTCATTTTAGATTCAGTTTAGCTTGAGTCGAAATCCTGCAACAAATAAAAATCTTCCGTTCAATTTAAAGCAATTAACTAAGTGAGAATAAACAAATTTTAGAATTTCGTTCATCGAGCTATTCGTTAAGTCTTCTTGAAATGTACACAACTATTCATTTAGTAATCGCCGATTTCAAATTATTCGCTAATGATTCTACATTCTGCCAACGCAGTTCCCAGCTTCAACTGCAGAGACAAGAAAATCTGAATCAGAATCAATCTGCTAGATTTGAGATCCAGGCCCAAAATCCAACTGTTGCAAATTTTACATTTGGCAAAAATTTTACTTCAAGCTCAATTTTTGAGCCTGGAACCGGCCGGTTCCAAATTCTACCGGTTCCGGTTCCGGTTCCGGTTCCGGTTCTAAAAATCCTTCCGGTTCGGTTCCGGTTCCGGTTCCGGTTCCAACCGGTTCTAGTGGAACCGGCCCCAGCTCTAGTTAAGACTGAACTCTTTCGAAAGGTTCGGTTGGTTGAGCTCTTATTACTGGGTATGGAAGCAGCTTTCCCTATTGTGAGAATTCACTGGTTAAGCTAAAGTTACAAGCTTACCTGACTGAGCTAACTAAAAGCTGAATCGAAAAATGGTTTGCAGGTTTGTGCAGTTTGTGCTTTCAAAAAATTTGCTTCCCTTTACCAAACTACAATTTTGATTTTTTTTAATTCATCAGCCTCCAAAATGTAATGCACCCATACAAAATTTCAAAGTTATTGGTAACAAAACGCTGGGGGAAAGCGCAAAAGATCCAAACCAAGATTGTCACTTTGCAGGGCTCACATGAGGTCACTAGGTCCTAGTGACCCCCCACTAGTGTTGTTGCCCGGCCGGTTTGTTGACTCGGCCGGCCGGACCCGGCCGGCCGAGCTTGTGAACCCGGCCGGCCGGTCAAAAAAAGCCGGCCGGTACCAGTTTTGCCCTATTTTTCGTGTATTTTGCAAAATATTTAGCATTAATTGATGCATACAGTTACTCCTGGTTATGTATAACAGATAAAATCAAGCAGTATCCTTTTTCTGAAGACCGGCCGGCCGGATTGTCGGCATAGTGGGCCGGCCGGCCGGGTTTTCCGCGGCCGGCCAACAACTCTACCCCCCACAAATTTGTACCCAGTACACGTTTCTGTACGCTCACTCGCCGTATCTTTACGTGTTAAAGCTCGAAAACAACGCCTGCGTGCGTCCAATTTGTGTCTGCTTCGAGCTTTACAACGCAAAGATAGCGTACGAATTTCTTTGAAGTGAGCATACACGTTTGTGGGGGGATCAGCCGTTAGCGAACAGAGCATGTACCTAGAGCTGATAACGGAGAGCTTGCCTGCTGTCACACTCTTATATACTCTTGCTATAAGTAATGAATGAGTAGTAATAGTTCAAAGTTGAGTCTCCAAAAGGATTCACCGGTAAAGCATGCACATGTAGGCAGGTAGGTACGAACGACCTCCTATGAATTATTGCAAATGCAAAACCTATTTTTCCTGCTGCGTCACGACGCAGCAGGTCTACTATAATCGGTTTTGATATATCTTTTGCACATACTTACACACTTAAGCATACGCATTTGCATAAAACTGTGCATTAATTTTCGCACGCTTACAAATTTCGCCCTGAGTTGAAAGAAGAAGTGATGTAAACCTGAATTATGAATTTGATTGAATTTGATTTTCAGTTTTGCTTAATTACATTGGAACAAGAAATTGAAAGCAAAGGCTAAGAGGTGTCTGAATAGGGATTTTGAAAAGTCTGCGCGGTCTTTCCGGTACAACTTACCAAAGTGAAAAAGAGATATCATATCACTACTTAGATATTCCTAACTACATACTAGCTTTATATAACATCTACTTATGCTTACTACAAACAAACACTGCAAACCATGAGAAAAACAATTATTAGGCAAATTTAGAACACAAAGCCCTGAGCCTCGTTTGGTGTAATGTATTTTATTCGGACCTGTTCATACTGTTTTTCTAATTCGAAAGCTACACACACCTGCTCCAGAGTTTATCTCAATCAGTGTCCGTCCCGATTTTGCTACTTTGCCTAGTAAGTGAGCATCGAAGAAGATCCAAGCCCAAGAATTTTTGCGCAATTTTTCAGTTCAGGATATTCAAACAGTTGAGAGATGGACGCACTTCATTAAGGATGAATGTGCTCGCAGCAGGCCTATATGTAGGGCAAATCTGAGTACACGTTTTGCACAAAATTCTTGCTTGTTTGAAATCATAATTCAACTATATGTAACAATTAATAATATTAGTATAGAGAAATTTTTGGAATTTACCATTCTTTGTTGTCTAGTCTATGTCTGCTTTTGGTTAATAGAAAATATATAACGATTTTTATGATAAATTCCATTTCCGTCTGCTCTATTCTTGTAGCTATTTTTGTAGTATTCATTGCGTGTTCAAAACAACAAATATGTTTGCAGAAAAAGGTCTGACTAAGTCTTCTGTAAATATTTTGCTGATATGATAATTTAGGTAATGCAGGGAAACAAATTTGCTGTTGAAAATACCTGTTTATCAGGTTATAGATAAGATCTAATAAAACCATAATTGATGAGACATCTGTCCTGTAATGCAAACATTCTCAGATTATTTATTGAGCTTTACCCCCTTAGCACTAAGCCAGTTTCTTCCAGTATATATACATTTTGTAACCACAAACGATGCCTGTCGGATTTGCGCTTGCTCTTCTACTTCTGTCCCTTGGACAGGTGCTGTCTTACAATGCCAAAGAGCAACCGTGTTACGGTAGAGGTGGGCACTGCCTTCCAGTGAGCCAATGCAAGGTATCGGCCAACACTCGAAGTGGGCTCTGCCCCAGTCAGCCCGGCAACATCAAGTGCTGCCTGCCCTACAACGAAGCGCCCTGTTCTGGGGCAGGCGGCACCTGTCAGCGAACGGATCGGCACTGTTCGGGCAGCTATGTGGCCGGCAAGTGCCCGACCCAGCCAGGCGGTGTGAAGTGCTGTGTCGAATCGGGGGGTGGTGGTTCCAGCTCTTCCAGTGGGTGCGGTTCCGGCAACAAGATCAGTGAAACGTTTACGGAAATTTTCGGCCACGAGGGTAGATGTCAGAATTCGGCCAGTGATAGTGGTAACCATTATCAGGGTAAGGTTGGCTACACTTGTATGGGTATTACTCCGGGTGTTGGCTACGAGAATCGTGCCAAATTCCCCGGTTGTTCGGGTTTTTCGGGTCATGCGGCGAATTTCGTGAAATGGTGCTACGATCGGAGCTCGGACAATTTCCGTCGCGGTTCTGAGGCCATCTACGAATCGAAATACTTTTATGTGTGTAATAGTTTGGCTCAGCCTGCTTTCTATGTCTGTGCCGACATTAGTGTCAACTCTGGTCCGGGACGTGTTCAACAGTTTATGCGAGAATTGGGACCCGTGGGATCCGATATTAAGGACTATGCTCGACGACTGAACGAACTGCATCGAAAATTCTACAAGAAAATTGGTGTCGGAAAGAATGCGAAGTTTCTAAATGGATGGCTGAGACGCGCTGACTCCAGGGATCGATTTATTAACAGTTGTTAATTTGTCATGTTGTCATGTCACAAAACGAAATAAAGTTTGCATTGGCACTACATGTTTTAGTCATGTCACCAAGGTTAAGCTGCGAGTGCAGATTTTTAGGTAAATGTGTATATACGTTTACATAATCTATAAAACGGTCACATAGAAGGGAACATCGTACAATTCACGATCTTCTGCAGAAAGTTGGCAACGCTATCAATGATACCAAGAGAACAAAATACATAAGAGTATGACAGCTGTCATACTCTGTGTATATATTATAAGCGTGACACATCCTCTGCCCGCTAACGGCTGACCCCCCCGCACATTGGACCTTTCACTTGAAAAAAATTGGCCGCTGTGCATGTGTTCTAAAGCTCGAAACAGACACAAAACTCGCGCACGTAGTGCTTGTGTTTTCGAGCTTTAGCACATCAACATAGAGCGAGTGAGCGTACCCTCGTTTCGAATGGGTACAAATTTGTGGGGTGTGGGTCACCGGTGTCCAATTTGGGGGGGTCAGCCGTTAGCGTGCAAGCTGATAATACATAGAGTACGCCAGTTGTCATACTCTGATACTATCTCATAGATTTCAAGGGAGTATCTGTTTGAGCATATAACATGGGGATATGCATATGACGTAACACTTAGCCAATCAAATGCGTTTTAGGTTTAATTTCAAAGTGAAATTTTAGGGTTAGGCTTAAGCAAAGGTACTCGAATCTGCCAATTCAAAGAACGTGCGTGTGCACATTGAGCGTGTAGCTTTAATTAATTCAATAACACAACGGTAAAAGTAGATGTATAGTGTGGACAAGTATAGTTTTCTTCGAATTGCAAATGTGAATATTAACTGAGCCCGCTAATTGGCTTGACTTGGCTGCCGGTTGATAGAAGATGTCTGTAGAGTTGTGCCGTTAAGAAATTTCCCGACCCAGAGGCCCGATTCAAGGCCCGGAAGGCCCGGCGGTCCGGCGAAGGCCCGACATACAAAAAAACAGTTTCAAACAATAGTTAGTGCTATTTATTACAACTTAGACCACTCCTGGAAGCTTAAAATCGACCTTCTAAGGGAGGTAATTTGGAAAACTATGAAATATGCACAACAAATTTTGATTGGGCCTCATCGGACCCGAAGCTGATAAGCATTCCTGTTCTTCAGAATTGCAACCAGTTTTCCCTAAATCTAAGTGTCAGAATTGTGAAGAACCAATATACGTTTATCTTATCAGTAATCCATAATTAATAAATTCTAAATGCGAAGCCCTCCGTGTAAGCATGCTCAGCCATCTTAAAGCACTGTTTACATGCATTTTTGGAGAAAGCTATCTTTCGCAAGAAAATGCAAGTCATTCAGATGAGTAAACGTTAGAGACCTGCTGTGCTAAGCGGGCTTCAGGCTCTTCTGGAACCAAGAAAACCCACTGATATGTCGTTTTTTCAGGAAAGCCAAACAAAACATCTTCGGTTGCCCTTGATCCCTCAGACTAATCTAAATAATGTAGAATTTCGAGAAATTTGTACTATATACTTGAATTCAGCGTGATCGAAAACAGCAATTTTATTTTCAGAGATTGGACCAATTTTATATAACGCAGCACTGTGTAGAAGATAATGAGCTAAAACAAATTGCAGTTTTCACTCAACACTCTTAGAAATGTTCCAGTAGAAACTACAGGAATCACTTTTGTAGATGATAAATACAAAAGCTTTTGTAGAAAATACAGGTTAAGTCTTGTAATTTTTACAGGTCGTCCTTGGTAGTATTTACCGGATGTACTTTGGTAGAATGGATTACAAGTTAGACTAGTATTCAATACAAATGAAACCTGTAGTTTTCACTAGTTTACAGGTTTACTCTACAGGAAAGTACTCGATACGCTGATAAGGCAAACAGAGTATTTAAGGGCGACAGTGGTCATAATTTTTGAAGACTGAAATTTTTTGAATGTTTTCAAATTTTCAGTCTTCCAACACCCCGTGGGTGACTTTTGTAACGGTCGCTCTCTGCCGAAAATATTTAGGGAGCGGTCGCGCCACCCCCCCCCCCCCCGCCACTGCCCCCCCCCTTTTCATTAACAGGTCGCTCCAGTAAAATTTACAGGTTTTGTCTTGTAAAAACTACAGGTTTGGTATCTGATTTAGGAATGTCAAAAAAGTCGAACAAAACTACAGGTTTCTTTAGTATTTACTATTTCCTACAGGAAACTCCTGTAATAAAAACTACAGGTTTCATTAGTATTTTCTACAGGAAATTCCTGTAGTTTTTACTATTCGAGGGGCCGGTAAAAAGACAAAAGTTACTTTTGTGGAAAATACAGGAAGCTCCGCTAGTGACTGACCGCACAGGAGCACTTTTGTAGAAGACTACAAGAAATCCTGTAGTTATTACAGGAGTTTTTTTAAGAGTTTAGATGTAGAATCGTCAAACTATTCACGTTATGTTTTAGCTTATTGTTTCCAGCAATACTTTAAGAGTTGCGACTCCTGTTGCTACAGCTGATTATTTTAATTATTTAAATTTTGCCTACTTTCTCCAACTTTGACTAGCGACCGCGTTAGCTTGAATGCAAATGATTTACGAAGACACAAGCGCCTTGAGCCTTAATAGCCATATAAACGCTGAGTTGCACGAATTGGCTTTAAGAAAGCGGAAAGCCCTCGCGTCACACAATCGAAGCTTCTCACATGATGAATGCAGATATCTGTTAATTATTGTATCGCTACAAAAGAACATCATATACTAATTTATAGGTAATCTTTCTGTATATTTTGGTGTCAAAACCTGTAATTTTACGTAAGCCAAGCTGTAAAGTCGTCCGAAAATATTTTGTTGAACCTTGAATCTAATAGCTAAACATTAAAGCTCAGCGAACTGATTAGCTGATAAATCATCAGAGATAAGATTGTAATAATAAGCTGAATTTCGTTTGACATAATTTCGTTTGATTCTGACGCCATTTAATGTAAACGTTACATAGCCATTTACGGGGTCCGGCCTAATATTCCTAGTTGGTGCTGTATCAAGAAGCTATGGGTATTAAGTTTGTCCTTGCTGTAAGCATTCTGTTAGCGGGTCAAAATCTTTGCAGCAGCACCGAGGAGAGAATACATTGCGCTGACGGCTATGTACTTGGGAAATGCCTGAGCTCCCGTGTATCGTGCTGTATTAAGAGGTGTGGAGGTTCAAGCACCGTCATCAGTGAAACTTTTACGGAAATTTTCGGCCACGAGGGTAGCTGTCAGAATTCGGCCAGTGATAGTGGTAACCATTATCAGGGTAAGGTTGGCTACACTTGTATGGGTATTACTCCGGGTGTTGGCTACGAGAATCGTGCCAAATTTCCCGGCTGCTCCGGATTTTCGGGTCATGCGGCGAATTTCGTGAAATGGTGCTACGATCGGAGCTCGGACAATTTCCGTCGCGGTGCTGAGGCCATTTACGAATCGAAATATTTTTATGTGTGTGATAGTTTGGCTCAGCCTGCTTTCTACGTCTGTGCCGACATTAGTGTAAACTCTGGTCCGGGCCGTGTTCAACAATTTATGCGAGAATTGGGACCCGTGGGAGCCGATGTTAAGGACTATGCTCGACGACTGAACGAATTGCATCGAAAATTCTACAAGAAAATTGGTGTCGGAAAGAATGCGAAGTTTCTGAATGGATGGCTGAGTCGCGCTGACGCCAGGGATCGATTTATTGACAGGTGCTAAAGTAGCGAACATTCATGAAGTTTATTATAAATTACCATTTGAATGATGTTTTCAATTACAACAAGATAAAGCACTGATGTTCATTAAAGAGTAAAATCATTGCTAGACAATATTATAGATCTTTTCAGCAGGACTAAGTTTCAGGTCCAACTGCTTGCGAGATTGACTTTGCTAATCTGGAAGAGAAAATATTTCATGGAAAACAAAATAGAGTCTATTACAAAATGAATCCGATTTCGAAAGTTAAGCTAGTCATATCATAGCTTGCAGTTCACAGGTTAAGTATTACTAAGACTATATAAAGGGACGTTGGGTGATGCGAAAATAATATGTCAAAAAGTGAAAGTTGTATTAAAAATTTGATAAATCAGCAGCGCATGTTCTATACTGTTGTGTCAGATACGAATGCAACATGCGTCCATTTCCACTAGAGACCGGCACGGGCCGAATTCTTGCAGCCCTTGCATTTTTTCAGAAAATGCAAAATTTCAAAAAAATTCAAAATTTGTTTTTGAAATTCAGCTAGAAGTTTCCCCGTTGTAATAGCAAAAATTTGGAAGTCTGGCAGTAATTTTGAGCACCAACTTTTGCAAATAACTGTTTAAATTGCTTTTTCTTTTTCCGAATTCTTTAACCACAGACTTGTGCTGGACAACAAGAAATGAGCATAAGCATAATGATTATAAAGAGATAACGCTAAAATTTGAAGGATATCCAGGCATCCAGCATTCAATTACTTAATTTTTATTTATTTTATTTAATCGACTATTTAATTTAAACAAAATACACAATAGCATTTATGAAATGAAACTGCGGAAACTAATTCCTGAAAAGCAGTGTTAATATGTACGAAACATAATCAAGAACACGCATGTGCAATGCCTGCACAACTCCTGCACATGCGCAGGCTAGGAAAAATTTACCCCCGCGCAGTGCGCAGCAAAAACTTTACCCCCGCGCCGTAAAATTTTTACCCCGCGCAGGAAAGTGCGTCAAGATTTTATCCCGTGCAGCAAATTTTTATCGCAGCGCAACAAAATTTTTACCCACGCGCAGCAAAAAAGCGCATAAAAATTTTATCCCGCGCTGCGAAATATTACCCCCGCGCAACAAAGTGCAACAAAATTTTTATCGCGCGCAGCAAGCTTTGTATTGCCGCGCAACAAAAGAGCATTAGAAATTTATCCCGTGCAACGAAATTCCTAACTCGAGCAGCAAATTCGCTCAGTACAATTAAGCGCATCAAAATTTTGTCCCGCGCAACAAAATCTTTTATCGCGCGCAGCAAACGTTTTACCACCGCGCAACAAAAGGGAAAATATTCGGGAAATAACGAAAACGAAAAAAGATAAAATACAAATAAAAAAGTACAACTAGAGCAGCAAATTTGCTCAGTACAATTTTTACCCTCGCCCAACAAAGCGCATCAAAATTTTGTCCCGCGCAACAAAATGTTCATCGCCGCGCAGCAAAGTTTTTACTCCGCGCATCAAAGTGCATTAAAATGTTTTCCCACACAACCAAATTTTTACACCGCGCAACAGAATTTTCACCCCCGCGCAACAAAATGCATTAATGTTTTAAGCTGCGCATCCAAATTTTCACCCCACGCATAAAAATTCTATCGTGTGCAACAAAATCATTTAAAAATTTTTTGGTCGGCTTCGCCCTTGGCGTGTTTCCATTACATTTATTTAAAACGTTTCGCGCCTGCCACGCGTTGACCATTACATTCTTTTAGAAAATTTCGCGCCTCCGCCATCGGCCCGTTTTTGTTAATTTTTCCTTTTAAATATTCGCGCCTCCGGCGCGTTTTCCATTACATTTATTCCAAAATTTTTGGACCTGTGGTGTGTTCTCTTTTTGATTTCCTTTGAAACTTTTCGAGCCATAGGCGCATTTGGTTTTTTATACATTTCAGTAAAAAATTGCGCCTTCAGCGCATTCTCCTGTAGCTTAAAAGTTGAGTTGAGTTCGCAGTCGAACGCTTAAAGTTACGCAGTCAAAAAATAATCGGCAATTGGTATCAGGGTTGGGCGAAACCGAGACTTTACCGAGACCGAGACTGGCCAAGCCTCGGCATTTGGGCGAGACCGAGACCAACAATTTCAGGCTTCTTAGTTTCTTCTAGTGTTTGAGGCTTAAGGACAGTATCAGCGACTTTAACACATAAAAAATGGTTTCCTCACCTCGTTAGTTAGTTTTCATAACATTGATTTAAAATTTTCGCTGAAAAATGATGGTTTCAAAAAATTTCCGGTCTCGGTCCAAAACGGAGACTTTTCGATGGGCGAGACCGACACCGAGACTGGCCAAGTCTCGGCTTTTCAGCGAGACCGAGACCGAGACACCCAACCCGGATTGGCATTTCAAGACTGCTCTCAATTAATTTCTTGAAACAATTTACCGTAGTTTGGGCTCTAGCTTTTTCTGAGGCTATCGCCCATAGGTCCTCCAGGGGCTCATCCTGTAAGAGGCCGCCCCCGTCGCGATTCGTAGGTATGAAAAATTAAGGATAAAAATAGAGAAAAGGCCAAAAAACCAAATACTTTCCTACTTTTTTAAATTTCGTGCTATATACTAAAAATCAAAGAATTTTCTAATTTTTAACGGAATATTTATATGTTGCGTTTATGAAGCAAAATCTTAAAATGAATCCGAGTTTTTGGAGAAAATGGCTAGTTTTGCTTTAAAATGAGTAGAACTTAAAAAACTTTCTCGGTTCTTCAGAGTGAAAGGAATTAAAGTTCCGTAGACGGGTTTTATTGCAAAAACAAAAAATTACTTCAACTGGGGCTCTGCTCACAAGATCCGTTGCAAACCTTTTACCGCGCCACCCGCTTTATAATTTTTTACGGCCCATTTTACGACAACCCCTCTTAATTGTTCCATTCTAAAAACGGAGTTTGGTCAAGTCAATGCTCGAGCAAACTTCTCCTTAAGCTATATCGCACATTGAATTCATGCTGCCGCCGCTTCCTTCATAATTTATTTTTCAAGATAGATATTGAATTTGTGCAAAAATTGAATATTTTTTGCTGTTTTTCTACAACATTCTTTTCCTAATTTTTCCCAGCGGGATCTGATTTCATACTGATTTCTGCCAAACCACAAAGTTGCACTAGCAGTTTGGTTAAAATTAATTGTATGCCGGAGCCAAACATTTGAGTGTTTCCACTAAGGATTTTCCCACCGCCTTGAGGGTTGTATCAGACGAAATCAGAAGGTTATATCAACGGCTTTTTATAATGTAAAAATTGCTTGTCATAGCTTCGACTTTTGAAAACTAATTATAACTAAGTTAATAATGCGAATTAAATCTTAGAAGCGGAGTGAATTATAACTGCATTCATAAAATTCCCTTGCTATTTAAGTTAAACCAGAGAAAAAATTAGCATTTTTTGCGAGATTCATCAAAATCTTAGAGGATTGCGTAAAAGTAAGCAAATCTTTCCGACAAAGGGGCTTGAAAGATGCGTGAGTAAAACAGAGCTTTGTAAAAACTACAGTCGACACATATCGTGAAAAATTTAAAATTTAACCCCCCGCGCAGTGAGCTTGAAGGCTGTGCAGGCTAGATCCAAGTTAGCCCATGTATGATCAAGAAGCACAAAAATCTTTCAAACAAAACATTTTGAGACATTACTTTTTAGTTAAATAATAATAAGAATATTAAATAATAAATAATAAAAAATAATAATAATAAAAGAAGCTTCAGGGACGAAGAAACAGTAGACCGATCGGTGTTGTGTAATAAAAACATATAACTGCATATATTAAACTCAATAGTAGTAGGAAATTGCAAGAGCTGGCCCCTCAACCTCAACTAAATCCTACTAATCCTCCTAATCTACCCCGCTGAGGGGACAGCTCTGGCAATTTGTTTCAAGTGAATTAGGATTTATTTTCAGGGGTTGTGGGATTAATCCCCTGCATATGTTTCGGGATTAAGAATAGGAATAGTCGCCACTTTTTGGGGCTAAAGTGATGTCTGAGGATAAATCCAGAGCTTACACGATTTAGTAGGTAGGATAAATGCTAGATATTTTCCTTTAGAGTAGTGATATTTGCATTAAGCTAGGGGATTATTTGCGGATCTCGTAGTTGCTTAAGGGATAAATGATAATAATAATAATCCGCAATTTCAATTATCCAGCCTAAGTTTAACCATACATCTATTTAAATCAGTTATCAATTTCTTGAAAACCCTCAGACAACGGAATGCGAAATAATCCTGTTTGTTGTTGATTTTTGTTAATTGTTGGTATCTACAGCAGCACCTATTGGTTCGAAAACATATTTAGAACGTAAGTCCGCCATGTAACGCTGTGTTGCTATCATTTCAACATTGACGATTTTCCAGAATCCTGCGAATCCTTAATTAGTCAAAATAAAAATAAAAATTAACACATCACCTAGACTTGTATAAGTAAAGTTACCCAAACATGATTTACCGAAACAAAATATGTAGGATCATTCAGTAACTGTTTACAAAATTAAAATACAGCTGCTGTACGTATAGTACACACTTAATTGTGTGGTCCCCACCGCCGTGCGCGTCCTCTTCCTATGCTAGTGGGACGCCAAAAATGAGGGTAATTCTCTAATACCATTGATACTACCACGCCATCAGTAAAGCCCATTCCTTCCTGCAGATTATGGCATTATGGCATTAACGAACGCACGCACGAACGTGAAACGGGACGATTTGGTTTCCTGGCTAAATAGAGGAAACCACCGTCTTCAATTTCTTCATAGCAGGATGGAGGTAACTGCGCATTGGCGGTCTGAAAATAACAAAACCAATGAGCGCAAAACACTTTGGTAGTAAAAACATTAACTGTATTAGTCAGATTATTCACGTGAAGAGACCAGAAGATTTAATGTATGTCGGGAACTACAAATCTTGATATCTTTATTCTTTATATATGAGAAAAAATTTTAGAGTAGAAGTAAATTATTGCGCTTACATCCAATAGGATGGATTGTCCATCAGATAGAACAAATGAAGTAAATTCAGCTCGACATTGCGGACAATGTGCATTTCTATTTCCCCATTCGTTCACACAGTACGGATGAAATCTGTGCGTACAGCTGCTTACAAACGCTGACTCTTCGATCGGCAACTTAAATAGACACACGCCGCAACGACCACGATCCGTTGAATCAGATTCACTGTCAGACTGAGTTCCTGAGTTTGATGGCTGATAGAATGTGAACTACGTACGTTCTCGGTTTCTAAATTAGTATCAGTCTATTATTCATTTACATCCACAGAAAACGTGCATCCGGTAGGTAATTCCATAGTGAATGTAAATTGATAGCGATCATCTCCATTTCCACTCGAAGTACAGTCGGAGCAGGAAAGCAAAAGAATAAGCAGAAGTAGTAGCATTGGAAGAAGCACAACCAGACAAGGCAAAAGACGAAGCTAACGAGCAGTTCTTAGTTTCTGTTTAACTGACATAACCAAACTCCCAAAATGGCACAAATTTGTAACCTAATGTTATAAATTTAGTTTTTATACAGGTACAGCAGTGTCGAAACTTGAAATTATTTGAGTTAAGTTTCCAAAAGAAGAAGGAAAAGTTTTTAGAGAAACTAAAAGGCACTAAAAGGCTAAAAAGTAGTAAAAACCGAAGACAAGAGCACAATTACGAAAGTCTGACCAAAAGATATTGGAACCGAACTGTGAGCGCCTGTCCTTAGTTTTCAAAACATATACTTTATATTGACTAACTTCAAACATTATGTTTTGAAAACCTGAGGAGGACGAGGAGAATCCGGTAAAACCATCATATCCGATTTATATACGGTAACCGGCTACCAAATCGTTAAAAACACTTCAGATTCGGAAAGAGAATGCTAACTAGTTCATGCTCTAGTGTATTGGTCCTTGACCCAAGACGTTTCCGAAAATCCGGTCACATCCGGTCCATCTCCGGTAGCCGGATGCCTAGGTCACAAAAACTGTACAGCAAGATGGGAAGGTCGTACGGTTTCGCTGATGGAATTATGGTCCTGATGGAAATTAGTCTGTATAGGAAATTTTGTCCGATTTGGACCAAAACTGCGTGATCTATGGCCATATCCGGTTCAAAAAACCGAAAACACTGTTTTTCCGGTCTGCTGCTTGGAATCGCCGATAAAAAATGTTCGTTTTTGGCACAATGAATTAGTAGTAAAAACATTAAATGTATTAGTCAGATTATCCACGTGAAAAGACCAGAAGATTTTCCGTATGTCGAAAACTACAAAACTTGATATCATTATTCTTTATATATGAGAAAAAATTTTAGAGTAGAAGTAAATTATTGCGCTTACACCCAATAGAATGGATTGTCCATAAGATAGAACAAATGCAGTAAATTCAGCTCGATTGCGGACAATGTGCATTTCTATTTCCCCATTCGTTCACACAGTACGGATGGAATCTGTGCGTACAGCTGCTTACAAACGCTGACTCTTCGATCGGCAACTTAAATAGACACACGCCGCAACGACCACGATCCGTTGAATCAGAGCCACTGTCAGACTGAGTTCCTGAGGTTGATGGCTGATATATTGTGAACTACGTACGTTCTCGGTTTCTAAATTAGTATCAGTCAGCTGTAGAATTTGTAGAATGCATAGGAATGGAGGGAGATTGCTGGTCGTCCTCGTCGTCTAAAGCATGTGTGGGCAAAACATGTCACGAGAGCCAGGTAAATTGGCTCCAGATGTATGTCCAGAAGTAGACGGCTGATCAGAAAAATCATTAAGCACGTTGATGTTATTAATAGTTTGGGTCTGCAAATTCATATTATGTGGAAGATAGGTCGGAGATGGCTGATCGTCCATCTGATGCGGTAACGAACACGAGTACGAGGCAATTTGGCAGGACCACCACTAGAGCGTTCTGAAGTAACAGGCATCGAGGTTCTAGCACCCGAAGAAGTAATTGGGAGATGAATTGAACTAAACGTAGATACGTTGTCCCTAGACGCGATGCGAAGGACCAGCTTCATCGGAAGAAGCGATCGGACCGACTACAGCAGAACCTGTAGCACTCATAAGCATAATCGGTTCATGTTCTTGACGAGTCGTATCGGGCAAATTGAAATCTGATTCCATAGGGTTGGACGTTTCGCTGGTGTATTCCTTATTAAACAACGAGGACATGGATAAACGGTTAAGGTCTGAAGGTAAATTGTTATTAGTTGAAGATCCCGAACTGCTGATATCGGAGTAACTTGTGGCCATCCGGGCTTACATTCCTGTTCCAGAAGTTCCGTCGGAGTAGCTTTCAACGGGCGTTTATTCCGTTTCCAGTCGAGGCGGGCTGCCCTGCCTGAAAACGTGCATCCAGTAGGTAAATCCATAGTGAATGTAAATTGATAACGATCATCTCCATTTCCACTCGAAGTACATTCGGAGCAGGAAAGCAAAAGAATAAGAGGAAGTAGCAGCATTGGAAGAAGCACAACTAGACAACGCAAAAGACGAAGCAAACCAGCAGTTCTTAGATTCTGTCTAACTGACATTTTACTGTGCTTTTTTGGTCAGACTTTAGTTAAACGCATTCTGCTTCAAGCAACTGCTGCAAATTTATTTTCCTTAATGCTCAAACGAATGCTTTGTTGAGAGGAATTCCTAATTGCCTGGTCTGGCGAAAGGTGGTTTCTGAACAAATATAAGACAGAAGATATTAGCTACGTACTTCGGGCTAGCTAAAGTAGAAAGGGAGCAATCCACCAACTGTGTTTGCAGCAATAGAATTTATATTTATTAAAATTAAAAAGTATTTACATCCAGACCGTTACAGAAAGTTTGAATAAGTTAAATAATAGATGCTTATTCTATAATTTCAGCATTGTAGATATAACTGCAGTCTCAAATCACTGAATGCACGACGCCGCGCCAGGTAATATAAGACAAATAGTAAGTGAGTGATAACAGCAAAATACACAACCAAACAAAATATATTACAAAAAATTTAGAATAATAAAAGTTTAGTGGTAATAAACACATTATATACTGACTATTTACATTTCCAAAACTGTACATTGGTACACCGCATTGCACTTGAATAAACTAAATTAAGGAAAAGTTATTTACAAATACAAGATAAACGGATACCCCAACTAAAATTAACTCACAAATGATTATCGCTACAGTAAAAAGTTTACGTATAAAGTAAACTTTGCAACAGACCACCACACCGGTGTGGACCAATGCTGTGAACTTGCCTATCATGACTTACGGTAGGGTCCAGCCAAATTCTTTGAAATAAGAATATAGATAAATCCGAATAAAGTGGTAATGGTAATGATAATCAGTGTATAAATTGAAGAAACCAAACCAGTACAACTTCAAAACAAGTAAATCCAGACGAGTATCGAGACGAGTATGAAAGAAAAACTGATGCAGAGCGGAGATTCCGTTTGTTTATATACCTGTTTTCCGGACTTGAATTATTAAAGATACTGGGTTTGATGAATCATGTACCGTGTCAGCACATCGCAGTAACGCTGTCAGTTTTAATTGCTTTTGCACGACGACCACTACAAAAACTATTTCCACTGGCTGCACCCTGGCATTTGTCCTTTACTTATATTTACCCAGTGCCATCCTGTATCGAAGTATTTGTTTTCACTGCCGTTAGAACCTGGTACATGTCCCATGTCTAAGCAAATTTTGCTTAATTTAGCAACAAAAAACTGTTAGTTAATACAGGTACGAGCCTGCAGCACATGAATCAAGTTGCTGACATCGCGAAAAGTACCGTTCAGGCTTTTGTTATACTTAATCATTTGGACAGCACTATCCTGTACCGTGAGTCAACCCCAATTCCGTGCCAGAAAGTTCACCCTTGTACCTACCATTTGTCAGTGTTATATGCAATGAAGTACCTGCTACAGGAAATTGCTGCGGATGCAAGGTGGCATAAAGCAATAAAGTACAACAAAAAGTTTTGTTTTGTACCCTATTTTGGACACTCGCTGTTCTGACCAATCTAGTTTTCTACTAAACTTAGGGCCTTTTCGCGAATGGGTTAAACGAGTTAAAATTAACTCGCCGAGTTAAGCAGAGTTAAAATTTTTAACTCTATGCTCATTCACGAAGAGAGTTAAAAATTAACTCTTTTAACTCTACTCTTTTCGCGAATGATACGTGGAGTTAAAAACCTGCAGAGTTAAATTTAACTCTACCCTTTTCATGAATGGGTTAAATTTAACTCTTTTAACTCGCTCACGACATTTTATATTGAATTTTAACCCTCGTCTCAGCACGCGGGTTAAACGAGTTAAAATCTACTATTCTTTTCATAGTTATTGCCACATTTTGTGCGCGTAATATAGCTTTAAAAATAACAAGATAATCTATCCAATGAATGCGCAACACATGATTTCATTGGATGGTTCATAATGCTTCAAAAATACTTAAGGCTTTGCCAATATTCTGCTGCATTATTTACGCTAAAAGCAACGAAATAGGCTACTTAATAAAATTAAAATAGATCGAACAAAATGTTCGAAATGTTTGAAACAAAATGTATAGAAGATGCTGCATTTTTAGAAATAATAATTAAATAAAATTAATTAAATTAAAATAATTAATTATCATTATAAATAGCCTCTAAATTATTTTTGTAGATTATTTAACACCACTTTATGAATGCAAATTTGCAGCGTGTATGAGAGCTGGCAACACGAAAAGCCGAATCAAAGGCACTACTAACCGAAAGCTCAATTTTTCCCAAAAAGTGGGTTAATTAAAGCACTAATTTTGCCATGAAAATTATTGTAAACTTTAAAAAATTTGAATTTTTGACTTTTTGAAAGGACATCTAGACAAACCTAGCTGCACTTGTTATGTTCATCAGAATTACAGTACAGGATCAATTGTTATCCCAACTGCGATTCTAAGGGCAACCATTTAAATTCAAATTTGAAGTCTCTACTGAATTTTAATAAACAAACAGTTTTCTATTTAATTCTGCTGCACCTATCTGTTGTAGTATTAAAGTTTAGTTGAAATTGACCAAAATTGTTCAAGTTTTTAGGAAACCCAAGAGAATCCGATTTTGCTGAAAATATGTACAAAAGCTTTTTGGGCTGTGTCGTAGTCTCAGTTCAGCAAACGAACACTGCCAGCGAAATTGCAAGCTGGAAAAAGAAACAACAAAAACATAGGCCGAAACACTGTCTTTAGATTACTTTTTAGCGAACTCTGAAAATATACAACTTTTCATGAAAATCGTAAAAATCTTTGGTTGGCTCCTCCTCAATTGCAATTTTACCCATGTCGTTAACCCCTAAAAGCTTAAACTTTAAAACGTTGCTGCAAATTGGTCAATAATTTGTTAAAATGGATCCATGCTAAATTTCAGCAAAGTTCCCTTAAGCGCGAGAATACGGTATTATTTTAACTCTTTTCACGAATGCAGAGAGTTAATTTTAACTCCACCAGTTTTAACTCTTTTAACTCTTTTCGCGAATGCACAGAGTTAATTTTAACTCTGCCAGTTTTAACTCTTTTAACTCTTTGATTTTTAACCCTGCAGAGTTAAAAGAGTTAAAAACAGGCAGAGTTAAATTTAACCCTGCGCATTCATGAAAAGGGTTAAAAGAGTTAATTTTAACTCTACTCTACTCTACTCTACTCTACCCATTCGCGAAAAGGCCCTAAGTAACTTTGTGCATGGTACAGCTTAACTAACTTCCAAATTTTCTCTACAGGTAGCACATGGCAGCATCCTGGAGGACATTTTGAGTATAAACGGCGTTTCATTTCAGTAACTCTTAGCAGTATTCAAAGTTTCTTCAACCATGTTATTTTCACACTCTACTGTGCCGATTCTACGTTCGTGGTTCACTTGGCGCAATAGATACACTAACTTTGGAGCTATGCTGGTGGATGCATTCACAATACCAGTCCTCGTGCTAGTATCGTCTCTAATGTTAGCGGGTCAGACTATAGGAGATTTTATATCCTGTCAGATTCCTTCACAGGTGACCGCACCGGTGGTGAAATATTTTCTAGATATTTGTTTTGAAAGCTAACTTGCCGAGCGAGGGCTATCGAAATTGGAATTGGAAAGAAAAGTTCTATGTCCACATTTATCCTTACATGGGATTTATCGTTATCTTTCTGGCCATATTACTATATTATGCTATATATTATGGCCATATATTATACTATATTGGAGCCATCTGGAATTATGCTACCAAAGAATGTGATGATCTGGACATGAAAGATCTCGAACAGTTAGTAAAACTGGAGTGTAAAAACATTGTTGCAAAGTTTTCTTTTTATGTAAACTTTTCACTGTAATCATTTGTGTGTTAAGTTGAGTTTATCCTGTATTTGTAAATAACTTTTCCTTAAACTATAGTTTATCCAAGTGCAATGCGATGTGCAGTTTTGGAAATGTAAATATTCAGTATATAATGTGTTTATTACCGTATACAGTATATTATTCAAATTTTTTGTAATATATTTTGTTTGGTTGTGTATTTTGCTGTTATTACATATCACTCACTTACTATTTGTCATATATTACCTGGCGCGGCGTCGTGTATTCAGTGATTTGAGACTGCAGTTATATCTACAATGCTGAAATTATAGAATATGTATCTATTATTTAACTTATTCAAACTTTCTGTAACGGTCTGGATGTAAATACTTTTTAATTTTAATAAATATAAATTCTATTGAATTTCTGCAAACACAGTTGGTGGATTGCTCCCTTTTTACTTTAGCTAGCCCAAAGTATGCAGCTATCTTCTGTCTATTTGTTCTGAAACCACCATTCGCCAGACCCGGCAATTAGGAATTCCTCTCAAAAAAGCATTCGTTTGAGCATTAAGGAAAATAAATTTGCAGCAGTTGCTTGAAGCTTTAACTAAAGTCTGACCAAAAAATCTTGGAGCGGAACTGTGAGTGCCTGTCCTGAGTTAACCTTTGAGTTAGTCTATATAAAGTATATATTTTTAGAAATCTCAGGAGGAGGAGTATCCGGTAAAACCACCATATCCGGTCTATATCTGGTAACCGGATACCAAATTGATTCGGCAAGAAAGACTACTAATTCATGCTCGAGTATATTGGTCCTCTAGTCTATACCTAACAACAAGAGTACATAATAACTAAGAGTGTGACAAGCGTTAAGCTCTTAATTATTAGGCTTGAGGACATGATCTGCACGATAACGGCTGACCCCCCACAAATTAGACCCATCACTTCAAAGAAATTCGCACGCTATGCCTACTTTCGAAAGCTCGAGAACACAACTGCTCAGTTGGTTCAGTGTGCGTCTGTTGCGAGCTTCAATACACAAGCATAGCGTGCGAATTTCTTTGAAGTGATGGGCCTAATTTGTGGGGGGGGGGTCAGCCGTTATTGTGCATATCATGTCCCCAAGCCTTATAACTAAAGAGCTTGACGCTTGTCACACTCTTAGTTATTATGTAGTCTTGCTAACAAGCATCAACCTCAAATTACTTCATATCTGCTGTAATTTCTGAATGATAGCGTTTTAAAAACGTGCTGATTTTGCTGTTTTGTCTAATTGTTAAACCGCATATTGTATTTGATCTCATACGCTTAGCATTGTCGCACGCAATACAACTTATTTTTGAACCATTTTTAAAAAGATATCATTCGAACATTATAACAGATATGAAGTAATTTGAGGTTGATGCTTGTTCGGTATAGACAAAATATCATTTTAATGAAATAATGTGACTTTCGGACCAACCGGATGCTGAGATAAGAGGCCCTGATGTTGCAAATTTCAAAGCTCAGGACCGGAAATCGGCCGGATATTTAATTACTTTGACACCGGTAAAATGAAAGTATCCTCCTAAATATTCATTGTGCCAAAAACGAACAACTTTTATCCGCGAGTCCAAGCAGCAGGCCGGAAAAACAGTTTTGTCGGTTTTTTCGAACCGGATATGGTCACACATCACACAGGTTTTGTCCAAATCGGGCAAAATTTCCTATGCAGAATAATTTCGAGCCGAGGAATCCAAAAATTCAATCAGCAAAACCGTGCGACCTACCCATCTTGCTGTTTGTGACCTAGAAATCCGGCTACCGGACATGGACCGGATGTCACCGGATTTTCGGAAATGTCTTGGGCCAAGGACCAATATACTAGAGCATGAATTACTTAGCATTCTCTTTCCGAATCTGAAGCGTTTTTAACGATTTGGTATCCGGTTGCCGTATATAAACCGGATATGATGGTTTTACCGGATTCTTCTCCTTCTCCTGAAGTTTCTAAAAATATATCCTTTGTAAAGACTAACTTCAAAGGTTAACTCAGGACAGGCGCTCACAGTTCGGTTCCAAGTTTTTTTGGCCAGACTTTCGTAATTGTGCTCTTGTTTTCGGTTTTTATTACTTTTTAGCTTTTTAGTGCTTTTTAAGGTTCTCTAAAAACTTTTCTATCTTCTTATGGAAACTTACCTCAAATATTTTCCAAGTTTCGACTCTGCTGTACCTGTTCAAAAACTAAATTTATTACATTAGGTTACAGATTTGTGCCATTTTGGGATTTTTGGTTATGTCAGTTAAGGTGGTGATTCCCTTTGGTCACATAAAGTTTGCACCATTATTACTCATTCATTACTCGGAGTTAAGAAGCCATTTTTATATCAAAATGTAGCTTGACATTTTCTCTTTTTAATGCATCCCACGAAACTAATGTTGCTTTTCTGAACTATTTTTAACACATTTTAGCAGAAGTATAATTTTCCATAATTTTTGCAGACTCAAGTAAATTTTTTCGCGAGACATCGGGTATATCATTCGATTCCTCCATCAAATAGCTGGGGACGATTTTTTATTTTTTGTGAAATCGCTCTTCGTTATAGAGAAATAAGCTGAAATGTGTGCGTAACCTGTATTTTGCCAACTTTTCCCAAATTTGTCAAGCGATTACTATAGCTAGAAAGCAGCAATCGGGGAAACTAAAAAATCGTCCCTGGGTATATTTGTGCAGAACACATTCGTTCAGTAGCAGCCCTCCAACTTGCATGGTGAATGCTCCACAATCTTTGGAAAAAAATTGGTCGTGTTTTTGCAAAAACTACATTTTTTATGATAGCAGCCTACAGGATAGAAGTTGGAAGACGATCATGCGTCGGATAATTTGTCCCTGTGAGACTTTCAGATCGACGCCCTTAGCTTGATTTTGCGGCTTGCGTAGTTCAAGAAATGTTTGATTATTTGATTTCTGCAAAAATGACAAGTTTTCGACGCCAAAACAAGAAAATCGGCTATATCTCACGGTAGAAAAAAGCTAGAAACTTGCTTTAAAAAGCAAAAATGTGAAGCTCAATGAGATCTTTCGAATGAATATAGTCATAACTGTATAGCAGCTGCCAAACGTTGAGAAATAGGGAAAAACCACTCTGACCGGAAAACTCGAATTTTTGAATCGGGATTGCGTGGAGGGTGTTAGAACGCTAAAAGAACTTATTTCGGAAAGTTTCATCAAATTTCATATTGATTTACGCCGCCAAATAACAATATGTGCCCAAAAGGAATCACCACCTTAAACAGAAACTAAGAACTGCTTGTTTGCTTCGTCTTTTGCCTTGTCTGGTTGTGCTTCTTCCAATGCTACTACTTCTGCTTATTCTTTTGCTTTCCTGCTCCGAATGTACTTCGAGTAGAAATGGAGATGATCGCTATCAATTTACATTCACTAAGGAAATACCTACCGGATGCACGTTTTCTGTGTATATAAATGAATTGGACTGATACTAATTTAGAAACCGAGAACTTACGTAGTTCACAATCTATCAGCCATCAACCTCAGGAACGCAGCCTGCCTGACAGTGACTCTGATTCAACGGCTGCGTGGTCGTTGTGGCGTGTGTCTATTTAAGTTACCGATCGGAGAGTCAGCGTTTGTAAGCAGCTGTACGCACAGATTTCATCCGTACTGTGTGAACGAATGGGGAAATGGAAATTCACATTGACCGCAATGGCGAGCTGAATTTACTTCCTTTGTTCTACCTGATGGACAATCCATCCTATTGGATGTAAGCGCAATAATTTACTTCTACTCTAAAACGTTTTCTCATATATAAAGATATGAAGTTTTGTAGTTGCATAATTTTTACTGTTTAAGGATTTGGATGGTAAGCATACACTATTGTAGGAGTTAAGACACAACAAGATTGTTCTGACAAAACACATTTTTCTTTTTTGCAATAAAAATTAGTTTTTTCGAATGCAGTGTTTAATGTACAGTTCTACACGTGCTAGCTAAAACTCACTGTTTTCGAATTCCGGCTAATACGGAAATAGTCTGGTCTTTGCACGTGGATAATCTGACTACTACAGTTAATGTTTTTACTACTGAAGTGTTTTGCGTTTAGTGGTTTTGTTAGTTTCAGACCGTCAATGCGCAGTTACTTCCATCCTACTATGAAGAAATTGAAGACGGTGGTTTCCTCTTTTTAGCCAGGAGATCAAATCGTCCCGTTTCACCGGCTTATCGACATGTGTGTTCCTTAATGCCATAATGCCATAATCTGCAGGAAGGAATGGGCTTTACTGATGGCGTGGTAGTATCAATGGTATTAGTGAATTACCCTCATTTTTGGCGTCCCTCTGGCATAGGAAGAGGACGCGCACGGCGCGGGGACCACACAATTAATTGTGTACTATGCGTACAGCAGCTGTATTTTAACTTTCTAAAAAGTTACTGAATGATCCTAGATATTTTGAACGTTTACACAAAGAAACCTGAATCATGTTTGGGTAACTTTACTTATATCAGTATAGGTGATGTGTTAATTTTGAAAAATCGCCAATGTTGAAATACTTAGCAAAACAGCGTTACATGGCAGACTTACGTTCTAAACGTGTTTTCGAACCAAAAGCTGTTGCTGTGGATACCAACAATTAACAACAATCAACAACAAACAGTTTTATTTCGCATTCCGTTGTCTGAGGTTTTTTGAGAAATTGATAACTGATTAACCAGGATGTATGGTTAAACCTAGGCTGGATCATTGAAATTGCGGATTATTGTTATCATTTATCCATTAAACAGCTATGAGATCCGCAATTAATCCCCTAGCTTAATGCAAATATCACTATGCTAAAGGAAAATATCTAGCATTTATCCCACCTACTAAATCGTGTAAGCTCTGGATTTATCCTCAGACATCACTTTAGCCCCAAAAAGTGGCGACTATTCCTATTCTTAATCCCGAAACATATGTAGGGATTAATCCTACAATCCCTGAAAATAAATCCTAATCCACCTGAAACAAATTGCCAGAGCAGGCCCCTCAGCGGGGTAGATTAAGAGAATTAGTTGAATTTAGTTGAGGCTAAGGGTCCATCTCTTGCAGTTTCCTACTACTATTGAGTTTTCTATATATGCAGCTATATGTTTATATTACACAACACCGATCGGTCTACTGTTTCTTCGCCCCTGAAGTTTCCTTTCCTACTCAGAATGTTCTAAAAAGTAGATATGGGAGGCTCAAGTTTAGGAAGCGGATGTTTTTAACGTATCTTTCGGAACGCTTTTCGATCAGCTTCCGCAAATTCATTCGTTTCAGCAGGTTTGATCAGATTTTGAAATTCTGAGAGCTCTTTCAGGTTAATGATTTGTTTCTTTTTACTTCGAGGTAAAAAGCCAACAGTGAAACTATACTAGTTCGAGCTCCAATTTCCGTTTAAATGTCAGTTCGTAATTAGATTCCCAAAATACTGTAGCAGTTAGCTCACACGTCCTTGAGAAGCGGGGAATGGGGTTTCCCCCCACTTCAAACCTGCAGTTCACCGACTCTCAGAGGGTCGCTCATCCATAGAATCCGGTTTTATCCTGTTTTTTTAGCACAAATCGAAAAAATCCGCTTTTGGTCCCCGCCCAAATTTTATCTCCTACACATGTCGGCTGTTCGTTGTAGAACTTACCTTGAAACTGACACTCTATGGTGAATGATAAACAGCATTGCCGTGATCATAAGTACGAAGTGCAGACAAAGTACTGCTAAGAAAATCCAGTTTATGCATAATCTATCATTACCCAAGAAATGGTTGAATGGCGACGGACATCGCACTGCAATCAGAAACAACAATATAAATAAACGATACAAACTTTGAGGCACTATAGTTTGGGTGTAGTTCTTCTGGGATTTTACTTGATTTAATTTCTGGCTGCAAGAAAACTAAATTTTCAATGAACACTGTGTGAGGCCTCAGACTGAAAGGAACGATTGCGTCCGGCGCCTGAAAACTTTAAGGTGCAATTTTGGGAATCAAAAGTCAATGCGATTAAGCATATTTACTGCTGCCAGCTGAGAAAACAAATGATTTTTACGTACCATCAAAATGCGTAGTGCGCACAGGTGGACAAGGGGAGGAAAGGGGGAGAATCCCCCATCGGCGATGTCGTAAACAAGGGGTCGCGAAATTGCTCCCACAAGGGGTTAGAAAATTGGCCACAAGGGGTAAGAAAATTGCACAAAAAATAGGTTTTACGACTAAACTTTCCAAAAAGTTTCCGGCCTCGTCTGAATTTTTCAACTATAATCACTATTTTTGCTAAAAAACGTGTTTTGGCTAAAAATTGGTGTTTTTTGTTCAAAAATGGCAAAAATCGCTTAAAACTCGCTTTCAAAAGTACCCCTAAGGAAACTCGCTCTCACAAAGGGTACCCAAATTTGCTTCCACAAGGGTCAGTAAAATTTGACCTCCCGTTCAGTTATGGTAGCGCATGTTGACTAAACTTGAAACAAAATTAACTGTACAATGCTTTTGGTTGGTAGAACATTGTAGCCGTATGGTAATGGTACATTCATTATAGCCTGACAGTGTATCTAATTTCAAGTCGCAAGAAGAGCGGGTATTTATTTAGGGTAAACTATTTGTATAATAATTATGGGTTCCTTCCTTCCTCAATGCAGTACTTAACCTGAAAACGGTCACAGTGTCACTCACACACGCCATGTTATCAATATTCAAATGGATATTCAGTGTCAGCCACACTAACTCTCAGGTGCTGAAGTGGCAATTTAATTTCTTGCAGTACTACGTCAAGAATACTAACAAGAAGCGTTACTTGTCAGTATTACCAAATGCAAGTCACCTATACATGTAGGGGCCTGAGACCAGGTCCCATCAGTATTGCAAATAGAAGCGTTTGGCCCGCTGAAGTATGCCGTGGAAACACAGGTATAACTAACGGAATCTCCTTCAAGTAATGGTGAACCAGACAGGAAAGAAACAGTGATATTGTACCATCCGTGTTGAATTGGAATAGGAGGTACGCATATTCCTGGAATAAACAATAACAATTTCACTGACCGAAATAGGCATAACTATTCAGGAAATAACATGTTACGAAATAACAATTAGGAATCCTAATTTAGGATTCTAATTTCGTGAACCTATCATAAAACCCAACAAATTTGCCACCAATCCTATATAGCAAGATCTCTACCGACAGGGTGACATGCCATCGAACTGCCCAGAAGACTAAGTCCTGAACGCCAGCATTTGCAAAATCGATCGACACGATAAGGTATGACTGATGTATTCTTAAATTGTGAACAATCATGAGGGCAACCATCATTTGCCTTAATAATTATGACACCTTTACACTTTATGTAGTTTTGCATGCTACGTGTCATAATACAAAGTTTATATGCATGAATATGGATGAATATGCCTGAATATGGAAGTATTTGATGCGCACATACATGAACGTGAAGTTAAAATGCATGCTGAAACTTGGTTGACATACTTTTGCATATGGTGTTAAATGGCCATGTGCCATTAGGTTGACACGTAGATTCTCTAGCACCATGCAGATAATAGTTTTCGTCGCAAGTAATGTCTGCATTGTCACCTTCAACTGCAACAGAATGTGATGGAACTACGACAAAATTGCCGTTGTTTAGTGCAGGGGTAGAATCGCATTTTTCTAAAATAAAACTAAATCTACAAAATTATTAGAAATGAAGAATTAATAAAATCAAGTTGATATATTCATAGCAGTTTCATGCTTAAAATTAGAACTTAGAACATTTCATAAGCAGGCGGACAGTTGTTCTGGTGACTACTTTTACAAACTTCAATAGTCCAAATACTCTTATTAACCATGTGATCAGTATTTTAAGACTATTACTAAACCTTCGTAGTGTTAAAGATCTTGGTATCCATGCGCCATCAAAATTTTACCAGTTCAAGCTGTGCTATTATTGTTCATCTAATTTACTCAGATTTTAAGGATGACATTACGAAAACGCTGTTCCAATAGACTTTTAGAAACTTCAAAATCCTTAATAAATTTAAATTTACGGCTTAGCTATGAACATCTCCCTCAATATTTCTTTTAACTGAATTTTAACTGTATCTTCTTCAAGATTAAACAATCTTTTTGTTGACGAAATCATTTGAGGAACAATGAAATGATTGAATGCATTTTGACTTTGCTTTTAGCAATAAAGGAATTGTAATTCTACAGCCTAACAAGTGAAATCTTTTGTGTTGTTGTGTTGATAAATAAAGTTAGTTACTTTGGTGAATGACACACAGCCATCATGTGCCGATACTATGACATCCATGTTTAATCTGATATACTAAATTCCTTCATTTTAACATACATCCATTCAAATCTAATAACTCAGTTATCTGACTTCCAATTTGCACTCAAGATGCTTGAACAATGTAAGCTTGATTGATGTAACCAAGAGTTTATAATAGGAAGAGTACGACACCGTACCCTTCCTAGTGCTTTTCAGCTTCTAGATGCTCGGCACATTAAGGCCGAAATCTCGGGGGGGGGTCACGGTTAACACTGTTAACCATGTGTTTATATGCGTTTGAACTAAAACGCATCTGATTGGCTGTTCGCTTACCTCATGTCAATTTTACGTGTATAAGCTGACCCCCCCGAGATCTCGGGGGGGGGGGCTCAGCTTAACGTTGTTAAGCGTGTGTTTATATGCGTTTGAACTGAAATGCATTTGATTACTTAGCTATCGTAGCCCTCACCAGTCCATTTCAATAGCAGCAGCGAAGCAGCCAATCAAATGCATTTCAGTTCAAACGCATATAAACACACGCTTAACAACGTTAAGCTAAGCCCCCCCGAGATCTCGGGGGGGGGTCAGCTTATACACGTAAAATTGACATGAGGTAAGCGAACAGCCAATCAGATGCGTTTTAGTTCAAACGCATATAAACACATGGTTAACAGTGTTAACCGTGACCCCCCCGAGATTTCGGCCTTAATGTGCCGAGCATCTAGAAGCTGAAAAGCACTAGGAAGGGTACGGTGTCGTACTCTTCCTATTATAAACTCTTGATGTAACGAAACCTGGCTTTCCAAGGTAAGTTTCAGAAATTTTGCTGGGTGATGCTCCTTATTCCGTCTCCTTCAACAAAATTTGTTTGCGTACTGACTGCTGTTCGCAATAGCATGCTGCATAAGTTTCAACAAATCACCATACTTCTAAATATTTTTACTTTTGCATACTGGAGCTTCCGGCCAGGCGCCATCTTCATAACATGTTAGTGTTTCTGACCCAACTAAGAGACGATCAGACTCGCAACTATAAATTACTTGGTCGTTTTCGACTAATGGGTCATTGTTATAAGCAACTGATCCTCCAACAATGTTCGGAAAGGGATCGCACAATCCTGAAAAGGATAATAATGTTTGAAATGATTCAGACTGTAAAAGCTAGAAACTTCTGTCAAGTGAGAGTGCACGAAGTCACTACAAAGTTCTCTGGAGAAACAAATACCTATACAGGTATTTGTTTTCTGAAAATCTTAATCGTACTAACCGGAACGTATTGTAATGGGGAGATTAAAGTACAAAAATCTTCTGTATTTCAGGCCTTAAATGCTATTCCTAATCCGCAGCAGTTGTGTTGGGTAGCAAACAATTGCTCTGATTTGAAAACCTATGACAAGACAATCATCATCACCATCATCATTATCATCATCATTAAGTGATTCAGAGATTCTTGCAGAGTAAAACCTGAATTAATAAATGCAAGAGTACATAAGATAAGAGTATGACAACAGGCAGGCTCTCTGTTATCAGAGCAAAAACTATGCTATGCGCGCTATCGGCTAACCCCCCCCCCACAAATTGACCCCCTCTCACACCGCCCCTATATGGGTACATAGTTCCAAACGGGGGTCGCTCACTCGCTTAGTATGTTTTCTACATGCATATGTTAAACATACACGCTTGCACCCTGTTCCCAAATTAGGCCTCGGTTAATTATAACGTGTAATTATGCAAAGCAGTGAGCGATCCCCGTTTGGACCCCGTACCCATATAGGGGCGGTGTGAGAGGGGGTCAATTTGTGGAGGGGTTAGCCGATAGCGCGCATAGCATAGTTTTTGCTCTGATAACAGAGAGCCTGCCTGTTGTCATACTCTTATCAAAGCCAGCCAAAACATAGATACTTTTGCAGCTTGGTTCCTGTGACCACTGACCACCACTATCGCATGTGACCGTTGCGTCCCCCAGCCTTAAATAGTTTGCATCGCAAGTAAAAGTTATAGAATCCCCTTCCACTAGAACTCCTAACCTTGAAGCCTTCATGGTGGAATGATCCACTGAAGGTGATGGCTGGCATGTTTCTGTAGCAAAGAAAAGGAAATTTTAAAAATATAAAATTGAGTTTAGATCAGGTTAATATTGTAATCTGGGATCATAGCTGAGGTCTAGCACGCTATGCCTCGAAGAAGCGGCTCAGAATGGTTCAAAACCCATCTCAAGGTTTTCCACATTTAGCTTTTTCTATGCATTTTTAGCATAAATCCAGCCACAAGTAAATAACTAAATAAACTAAATAAACATGTAAAATAGTGAATTTCTTAACGTTAATTTTTGTTACACGCAACGCACTTTTACAAAATGTTTCGTTATTCCATCGAGAATTTTGGCAAGTTTGCGTGTTGGGACCAACTGCTGTGAATTCATCGTAGCAGGTAAATGTCTGTTGACCTCCATTAGGGACCGGATCTGCGTCGGTGTTGACATTACCATTTTGAACAGAACTTTTGTTGCAGTAACCTGCAAAGGTAAATTAAACAAATATTAAAGAGGTTTACTAACATAAATTTCCTTAAAATTTGAAGAAAGTTGCACTAATATTTTAGCTTACTAAATTTTCTTCTCATAATTTACTAATCTCTTAGCTTATAAAACCGCTTCCGCTTATAAAACCGCTTATAAAACACAATATATAAGGGTGTGACAGCTGGCAGTCGCTCTGTTGTCAGCTGAAGGAACATGCTCTGCTCGCTAAAGGCAGAGCTTCCCACTAGCGTATATGTTAACTTCAATGTAATTCGAGCGCTATTATGAGATATGCGGAGCAGCATGCTAGAATTTTATTACAATTACTCCTGTGCAATTTGCCTTGCTTTGAAATTTAGCTATCCTTCTTCTATGTAGAAGTTTTGGCTCCGCCTTAGCTACCTCGAAATTAGAAATTTTGTACAATATGCAGACTAGTTTTCGACTATAAAACGAGAGGACTTTTTCGAAAAAAAGCGGTTACCTTTCAGTGCGCCCTTTGAAGTCATCACGATCATCGAGTCAGCAATGTACCATCAGCAAAGAGACTAGAAGTTGTTCAGATTAGTAGTATTGGGGATCCTGAGTGCGGACTCGAGAGTGCGGTCTGCTTGTAATTTTGTTGTCTTGTTCAATTGAAACTGTTTTCTTAGAATTAGTCTTGTTGTGTTTTTGTATAAAAACATCTTATTGTAGGGATCTTAATATCGCGCACTCATCGCCAACCTGCTTATTTGCTTTCAGCTTTAGCCTAGTTCTAAACTGAAAACCTTTGCGTTCTAAAGCTAGTAGCAGACACAGACTGTCCCCCACCCACAAAAGCGCCCGTATGTGCTATGTGCTCAACATAGACGACAGATGGAGGCTTTCATTGTAATTGAAGCTAAACCTATCCCAAATATTCTGCCTCCAGTGGAATAAACATCAGCATTCTTCCTATAAACACGAAAAAGGCCCAGAATTTTCCAGTTTGCATTTTTATATTTTATCAACCGTGTGATTTTTGTTTTTTGATTTTGGTTTTCCGCCAAAACATGATTTGGTCATGCAGTACACGGGCACTTCAGAAATACGACATTTGATTACCGCAGACTTCTGTCAACAAATGAAAATATTCAATCTGACACAGGGCGTCAATTGTCCGATAGCAAGGATAATCATTATTTCCATTTCCGTAAAACATTGCACAGTCCTCGTTATTTCCATAATTGTCAGGCTGTGCAGGAGCCCAACCCATCGATAGGGGAAAGCAATCAGCTTGCCCGCTGACTGTCCAATGACCTATGCACGGTAATTAATTTGTTGAAAACCGAAGTAGTCTTTAACGAGTTTGTACAGTACAGACTTTTTGCGACAACATAATTGAAGACACTTACCAATAACTTAACCAACAGAAGCATTCATAGAGCAGACTTTTCACTACAATTGTATCGATTATGTTATCAATTTTTCTCTAATTCCTTCATAAGAATTGTTCAATATTTACATTTATTTTTAAAATTGTGGTAGTCTGGCTTGTTTTAAATTGTGACAACATCGCAAAAAAGGTTCAGCCAAATGTAACTGTGGACGTTAAAATATTTGCTACTTAAACATTAATACTCAAAATATTTAAAATATTGTACAAGGCTTAGGCAATGGGTTGTGCAAAGGATACGGTCCCACTCAGTTTTGATATCTTTTGAATAAATAGAGTAGTGATATAAAGTAAATATATATGGTTTCTTCTTGAATGTACAGTCCTGGCCAGAAATAGTGCACCTACACTTCGCGAATGCGAATGGCGTTCGTCTGTTCGCGAAATGCCAAATTTTGCGAAGGCTGACATTTGTGACCCTTCGTACCCGTTCGTAGTTTTGTTTATATCTAAATCCACTATTGTTGACAGCTGTATTTACTTGGCATAGACAACTGACAGGGCTACTGCTAAAACTGATACAAAGGCTATTAATAAAAGCTAGTGCAAGTGATGGTTCTGATTTACAACAGCTGTTATTCTGTCTTAAAAGTCCCAGCAGGGTGTGTACATTATGGGAGATGCCTTCGCAATGGCGCGAAGGCTAAGATTTGAAATTATTCGCACCTTCGCGAAGAAATTCAGCATTCGCAAGTTGCGAATGGCTTCGCAAATTTGCGCAAATTCGCAAAATAGGTACACTATTTCTGGCCAGGACTGTATAGACGGTTCATGAGCATGACACCTAAATTTGCAATTTAATAGTGCTCCAATCACTCTAAGTAATATATAATGCAGGCTTACAACGTAGAAAGAAAAAACTCAATAACATTTAACGCGCATAGCATCATCACCAATAATACCTTCTACTGTGATATCATTGTACCCAAGCCAAGCATAAGGACGCCCGCTAAATAAACAAGCAGTATTAACGTTTTATTTAATTTCACTATACCGAATGTGGAAAATTAATACTTGAAATACTACTTGTAAAGACTAATGCCATGCGCTATAAGACAGCATACAGGATTCATAAGGATTTACTTGACAAACTGAAATTTTATAAAACATCCATTATAATGTGACCAGGAAAACTTCTTATAAACTGTCTTACTATAGGCTATAAGCGGAACTTTATAAGCGGTTTATGAGCAGTTTATAAGGTCTTGTACAGTGTTGCACAAAATTCTTAGAAGTCGCTAATAATTTTCGCCCTTATAAGCGCTTATAACTGCCAATTTCTAGTTTTGCTACGGAAGTTTAGATATTTATTTGATTTTGATACTCAAAAACAAGCCATGGCTATAAAGTAAAGCAACTATTCTACACTAATCTTGAGGTGTAGTAATGAAGTAATTCACAATCTGGCAGGTTCCCAATTTTTACTATGAATCAACAATTAAATATATAAATGGCTGATTATTGAAACTTTTAAATGTAAACGGCTGTAAAAGAATATAAACTATAAACTATAGAGATGTGACTACATCTACACTAATTTCACAGGTTTAAATTTATTACTTCGTTAATTTTATTGGGTTAATATAAATCATTTAGTTCAATAAGGAATGCGAAACATGAGAAGGAACTAAAAAGACCAAGTAGTGCATCTACTCTCTTTAAATGCTATGTTGAAACAGTGAAATATTAATAATTTGTAGTTATAAGCCTTTTATAAGTGGTCCTTCATGTTTATAAAGTTTATAAGAATTCCTAATTTATAAGACTTTCGTGAAACGGTAAAAATTATAAGCTTGTAAAATTGACACTTTTATTAGCTTATAGCGCTTATCAGCGCTTCCTGAAACGGGGCCCTGACTGTTCTGACATAGTCTGGTAAGTTTGAATCAAATTTATATAATACTCTTTTCAAATGTCTCCAATCTCATAACTTTGTATTAACCTTGACAGCATTTCGTTGGTACTATATGTAAAAGCTATGATTATTGCTGAACAAAATAGCCCTGTCGCTGACTATTTTGCACACTCAATATTCATGAAAACCTTTTTTGTCACAATTATTAATGGCAGCAGTTGCTAACAAATTGCAACAATGCTGTAAGCAACCAGTTATCTTATTTGTTTTCACTCATTATTACACCAGTGATTTGATAAAATTTTTATTGATATAAATTTAACTCTATGATCTCACTTGTCTTGCAGATACTGTTTAATTATGTTCATGTGTTCAATATCTTTCCACACTGCCAAGCGTGATCTTGGACTAGTTTGTTCACATGTTGTTGCTGCTGTTGAATAGTCTGCCTTGATATCCATTATCTTAAGGCAACCATATTTGTGTGCCCACCAACCAACAGGGCAACTGCTCGCTAAATTAAGCACAACATGCACTAAACGTTGTTACAGGTGGCAATCCCAGGAATTTTTAAATGCCACCGGCGGATGTGCAAACTATTGTTAACATAAACTAAGTGTACATGGTTGCAAGTTTATACTTTTCTATGCTATAGTTGCTAGTGTCAGCCTTATTGAAGACAAATCAGTAATAATGATTTTTATATTCTCAAGCATGCTGGAGGTTTGAGCAACTGAGTTTGCTACTGTCCAAGCCAAGCCAGCTTTTCAAGTTAGCTCAAATCAGTCAGGAGAACAACAGATAGACCAATCTGACTTCAACCATACCCAAAGACAGCCTGTGTTAATTATTATATAAGCAAAGCATTATTCTTATTTCAGCCAGAATAACCAGTAATGGTTATTTCATATGCTTTCAGCGATTTTCGAAAAAATGTTTCTACATTTTGGAGGAAATTTTTAAAAGCCCGTGCTCTTCAACTCTTTCTGAGAAGGTTTGTCCTTTTTAGTGTTGATCCTGGTCACACATTATTTAGTGATTATAATTTATAGCAAGGTAAAATACTTACTAGTCCACCAGCCAAGCCAAACAAACATGAGCACGATAAAGAGCTTCATGATTGCAATATACTCTTTAACATGTACTCAATAGAACACAGTGAGCTTTTTCCTGCCGGCATGCATAAGCTATTCGTAAGGAAAAGTGGTATTAATAAATAGGACAATTAATTTGTCTCTAGTAATCTTTTCAGTGGAAACAGGCCGATATTAGCTGGTGCTGTTCACCAATATAATGGATTAAAAGTTTATGCACTGAAAAATTTATATCACCACCTCATGTAGAGTATGTTAACTTTTAACTTAAGTCTCTATGAAACTATTGTTTTTGTAATTGTAATTACTGTTGTAGTAAGGTGATTATTCGGAATGTGTACATCTTACAGATTTTTGGGTTTTCCTAAGTAGAATGTAGCAGTAGAATGTAGAATGTAGAATATAGCAGTCACAGTCAACTATTCATTTAAGCCGCCTGAGAATTTAAAACCAATTAAGCCGATTATTTATGAAAAGGATTTTTAAGATATTAAAGCCTTTAAAGCTGAGACTTTTAGGCTTTTTATAAATAGGCCCTTACAAAACTGTGTTTAGTCATCGAAGCAAAATGGGTCCACATGAACGGTGTTTTTAGATTGCTGCACCTGGTTTTTCACGTGGTCTGCTCATATACAAGACAACAGTCTTCAGATCAGAGATTAAGCACACTATCAAATACAAAAGGAACAGCCAGTTTGGGTCCTGCAAGGGTGATGCTGAATATTCCGAAGGTGTACAAGTCGAATAAGTGCTGAGCCTTTAACATATATAACTTTATTAAAAGACTAACGCATAGATTATTATATGCTGCTTTCTGATGCTGCTGACGTTGCTAGGAAGCAAATTATTCATTTTGAAATATTCCAGTCAAGTCATAGTGAATCGTACATTAAATTTGTCAATTATGCTTTACTTTAATTGATTGCAAAAGCTGAACTCTGAAAAAAGAATTAACGAAAGGTTCATTCTAAAGCTATACGTTATCGTAGAGTCGTAAATAAAAGCAGATTAATAGGAGCGGTATCTAATTTAAAAGATTTCATAAAAGGCTTTGTTTCCTGAGATATACAGATTTGCGAACTTTGTTAATGTCGCTACGTTTTAAACTATACCATGTTCTTTTATTGTCCTGCTTGTATTGTCTTAAATTCAACCGCCTGGCGTAGTCATGTGTTTTCTTTTAAAGTTCTGTAGACATTGCATTTTTAAGGGATGCTTAAGCTCTGTCTATTGCAGCATATATATCCAAGACGACTAATCGAATCCCCAGTTTTAGCAGTTGGAGCATTTTGTGATGCTCTTTCGCAGTTAAGGAAATTTGCGTAGTGCCACTAGAAATTCCTTAGTTGATGCGAACCAGTTTTCTGTTTAATGTGGTGCAGACTTGAGCGGGTTGTCTGCCTGATCCTAACGCAGACCCTCAACATAGAGATCAGGGTGAACATCGATGCTTTACCGAGTTTGGGAATATCTGTAAAATTGCATGAGATCATCTTCCTGGAGTACTTCAGCAATTTTGACATATTATCACGGCCATCTTTGCAAAAATGTTTCGGCTCTGTCATCTTTAAGGTCTTTTAGGCCTTTTTAAATAAAATTAAAAGACAACTAAAATTCTGCCTGTAAATCATGCTTACTTTATGCTTATGTTAGTGAAGCCTTATGTTCTTCTGTTGTAAAAAAAGATTTTTGATACTCCGACAGCATAAAACCCTGAACCAACTTTCTCAATCTGTCAGTTTTGCTGTCAATCATTTCTGACCCACCCTTCGCTTCAGATACTTAGCTAAAAATAGCTCATATGGCAAAGCAAATCTGAGAGCTTTAACCAAATTTGTGGCGGTGAAAATTATTTCAAAGGATCTTCTGGACAAGCTTTTCGTCGCTAATGAAACGAAACCTGTGGCAAAAGTCGCAATTATTTAAATTTAAACTCTTTGCTTAAGGGAAAACAAGAAATAAAAAGGGAAATGATATAGTACCTCCTGGTCCTGGTAATTTATCCGCTGAATGTTTTGAAATGGTGACTTCTGAAAGAAGCGAAAGCGAAAAGAAATGCAATCGCTGTTTCCTGTCTAAAGCTTTGCTTGGAAGGCTTGAAAAAACAGACATATCCGCTGTCTCGCGTTAGACTTAAAGCTTAGAAGCTTCGCTATCGTTAATTTAATGACATATGAAGTGTCACAAAGGTAAAAAACAATTATACACAAAATACATTTATATACACATTCACATATGAAAATTACTCTAGCTAATTAGAACCAAATTATCTAAAATATTAATGAAAGCTAATAGTTATAGCTAGATGTAATAAAAGTTAAATGAATATGTACGTAACTTATTTCCTACGTAACGCTGTCTAACGCAGCTTTGCAGTTGTTTGCTGTTGTTTGCTGTGCGGTTCTTGCTGTTGTTCTGGCTGTTTTTGTTTTGCACAGCCGTTTGCGTCGAAGGTTGCCTTGCTACTGAGGCTGCAGTAGCTACCGTAAGACTGGAAAGGCTTAAAGGGATTGGCCAAGAGAGAAAGCACGAGAGTGCTACAATTCAATGGAAACTTGCTGTTTTGGCTGGGTTTCCCTGAGTTCTGAGAATTGCTACTTCGGTGACGTTTTGACGGATAGAAACCCAAAAGTTTGCAGCTTTTGGTACCAACGCGAACGAAAAGATGGCCTAAAAACATGAAAAATTGTGCAAAAATCGGAAAGAAAGCCCAAAAGCTATGCGAAAGAACTTTGCTTTGGAGGAGAAAAGACGAAAGCGGAACAAAAACAAAAGCAACTGCGCTACCTTGTGTTCTACAGTAGACCTATAAAGGCGGTACCAATGTATATTACTTAAACTGTGGTTGTCTTTGAATTGTTGCCTTTGCCTTTGTCTTCTGACTTGCTATGCGGTGGCGTTGGTCCGTCTCTGACTGTGTTTGAAATAAACTATAATTCGGCCTCACTTCTGATCAGGCTTGCCTACTAACGGACCTATTAGAAACAGGTGTCGGGTGAAAACCCAGCCTAAGAACAACAACAGCTAACTCTCACAACGATTCGCAAACTGTATCGGGTGTCGGGTGCAAAGCCTCGGTCCCAGCCCAAAGCTTCCACTGCCAACAGAACTCTCTCAGCTGTAACACGCCTCCATACCTGCTACATTTGGTAGCAGAGCGTGGTTACAAGCCGGAACCCAGAAACTTGCCAAGATTCAGCCAGTCAGTCCAGCACCTCTTCAGCTCCGATCCAGCTCATTCTGTCCCTGCCACTCATGGTCAGATTTCGTCCGCCGGCGCCTGTATTCTGTCCAGCTTGCTGCTCTCAGTTGGTCTCTTGCTTGGCCACGTCGATTCAGAGCTCTAGATCTGCCAGTGATCCTCAGTCCGTCTCAAACGATCGTCGGAAGAAACCCTCCACGAATCTTGCCCATCAATAAGCCGTCCCCGAAATCTGAATCTCCATACGCCGATCAGTCGAGTGGAATCAAACCAGAAACGGAGAATCAATCAGCTGGAACAGGACCAATTATCCTATATAGAGCAACTATGCCAGCTACTATCTAGTTGACTAGTTGACTCTGAGAAAAATTAAAAAAATAGCAACAATCGGATATACTGTCTGTCGTGTTTTCACGGAGCAATCATTCATTATTTGGAAAATTCGTTCAGTCATGCATTTGTCAATGTTTATACGTACATGATTTATTCATGCATACACGGTATTTGTCAATGATTCTGTATTCGAACTCAGGCACGTAGCCAGGGGGGGAATGGGGGGAATTCCCCCGAAATTGTGTTGACCCCCAGGAATTTTTCCTGCCACGTGTGTAAAACGCCTATTTTTCAAAACAGCCTCGACGGCACAGAATTTGACAGACAGACTTGGCAAGCTTCAGATCGGTTTCTTCAGTTTGTCTTCCGCAGGACGGTGGCACGCGAATTTGTTTGAGTGATTCGAGTGACTTGCACAAAGAAATTGTAGGTTACTGATCGGCTGACGTCGCGCGTAGCTACTATCCTCCACTTACTTTTTTGAAATTTCTGGTGATAGGTGATGAATCAAATGAGTGCAATATGGTGCACCGCCAGATGCAAACGATGATTTGTTAAGATTGTTCTGGGAAAAGTTTGTTCAAATTATGAACCTCAAGAACTAATAATTTAATTAATACGTACTTATAACATTATTAAGCAAATCTATAAAGTCAAACACTAGCTAGTAACGAATTTTGCATATATATCTATTATCTATTTAGAGGAATTTGTATTAATTAAATTTATTTAAATAATATTAGTCAACCAGTTTAGTTTTGGTTATAGCTGTAGCTAAGATACAGCACGTTCACTCCGCTTTATAAGCATACCCCATTTATATTTCTATTATACAGGCATCACCTTATGTCTCAAATCTAATGATATTCTATGTTCGTATATTCACTTTTCAAGACAAGCATTCTTCTACCGATAATACTGACTAGCAATAAAACAACGAAATTTTAAAATTTTTAATTGTATAAACATACCTTTTTGTGTTTTCTTTTCATCCACAGCAACAATCGCAATGGGCGGACTTGTCCATCCAGGGTCGTTTGGTCCCCATCCCAAGGAGGAAGGTTCCATCCACCCACCCCAGGAAAGAAGGAGTTTCCTCCTTACCCCTCCTTCCCAAATTTTATGTGGGAGGGTTGGTCATTCGCTGTTCGGTTTCCCGAACGACCTGCTTCAGTTTGCCTGCGCTCTTGCGCAGCTCTTCTAAGTGATCTTTGATATCTTTCATCATGCGTTTGGCCTCCAGAGCCAATTTCGCAACCGTCAGGTCGCTTTTGACCATAAGACACTCTTCTCCAACTTTGGCAGCAAGCCACTCCTCCGGTTCAGCGGTGTGTCTGGTTATCCAAATCCTGGAGGGAGGGTCAAGGACATCCGAGAGCTCCTGCTAAGAGGAGTATCCTGGAGTCATTCTGACTTAAAAAGTAAATAAAATGGAATTTGTCAAAAAAAGGAAAACAAATCGAGCAGCGCTGACTTTTGTTGAAACCGAAATTCACGATAAAATCACTCTTCAAAAGTCATGACTCTTCTAAATTGAAATTATCCCTTGAACCTAATGCTGTTCTGTTTTAACTCTAGCTGCAGTTTAAGTATAATTTAGATTAAGAATTTATATCTTCGTTTTAAGCAAGAAATTCATAATTAGTGGGAACCTATTTAGAGCTGGAACTGGAAGCGACCTTCCTGTACCATCCACTTGATCCGACTCTGATAGAGGGTCCAGCGTAAGCTCATGCGTGCGATGGCCTGTTCTAGTGCCTGCCTAGCATGGGGTTCCGGGAGCTTCTAAAAGTCCATCCACCTCACCCCCTTGTACCGCTATTCCGCTTAGAATCTGTCGGCAGGGCGGCAGGCGGAAAACTTTAAAAACGGGGGCACCTCCTTCCTTGGAAATCGAGTAGAAGGAGAGTAGTGAAGATTTGCCCTCCCGCACCCAGTTGAGAGCATCTTTCGCCGAAACTCATCATTGGCTATCACTAAAAAAGTATGTCAAATTATCATAAAAGTTGTACTCTTAAACGTAAAACAAAAATAGTACACTCTGCTTATACAGTTGGTTTCCTCACATGTAAGTCCTTTGCCCTTTCTTTCTTGGATTACTTCTCGTCACATATAGCAAAACGTAAAACAGTTACTAGTAGGCGGCATTTAACAAATACACATGTACACTCATGTTAATTGTGTAGCCATTAATAATTGAAATTGGACTTAGCCTTAACACCCTGGAATACTATAAATTCTTTTCATCCTCGAATAAATGTTATGAATTTAAAATTCCAATAATTAGGTTTCGATTCATGGGTATACCTACTAGAAAATTTATATATATGGTTTTCTATACACTGCTAACTGCTTTTCCTATCTTAGTGGACTTGACTTGGGTTGACTTGTAATAATTAATTAAACAGTCTGCTATTATATACTATGGATGCAACTTTGCGGTAAATTCAAATAATTTCTGATTGCATGATTGAAAATATAATTAGTAACAGTAAATAAAAACATAACACCGTTACACTATGATGTTTCAATACTCCGATAGTCAAAAAAAGCCTCTAAACACAATAATGCTATTGACTGCAAAAGGTAGAATAACCCAAAATTAAGGCTAGTGCAAGTACACCACGTCTTTAGTCAGAGCAAGTTTTCAACCGCCCGCCTGTTTAAATCATTAGTTTCTATCCTGGCAACTTTCATTTATTTTCACACTCCTGTATCCGTTTCTCTTTCTATTTTGGCTGTCCTTTGAATTTTGTTTCCGCCCAGGAGGGCTTTCCTTGTGCAGATGGAAGTAGAAATGTGCAGAAACTAGGAAAGCACGAATGAAACAGCATTAGGATGACATTTAATTGCATATAAAAACATTGGCTAGTGTTAAGTTAAAATTTGTATAAGCTAATAGGAAAATAGAATATTGGATATAATCACAAAAAATGTTGTGATAGTTGTTAAATTTTGTTAGTTTTGGTTTTTCCTTCTACCCCCCTCCAGTTTGCTCGGGCTTTAGACATGAAAATTACGCCCAATTTATCACACTATTAACTGCTGCCTGCTCAAATCTCAGCAAAATCATTTATATTGTTGGAAGAAATGTTGAAAAAATTTAGAAGGGTAATTTATCTCTTTCTTTTCGCTTGTTCTCAGAATCTGAAGAAAACTGCAGTTTAATTATTACATCCATACCTTAAATATGTGTTGCAAGATAGTAAAATTAGCAAGGTAAGAGTTTGGCAAGATAGTTAGTTATCTTGCTAAACTTTTAACAAGATAGTTGTTATCTTGTCACGAAATTTAGCAAGATCGAAATCTTGCCAAAATTGTTGGCAAGAGTAATCTTACTTACTTATAACTATCCTGCTAATTTTGGTATCTTGCTACGACATACATATGGTCATCATATATATTAGTACACAAGTATATATGTAGTTTTATCACATATGCACATAGCTATCTTTTCATGCATGCCAAACATATGCCAATACGCACGCAAAAGTACGCAATAACACACAGCTGCTTTCTATAAGACTCCATTCTGCATAGTAGATAATGTCGAAGCCAAATAGACAAATCTGCCAGATAGCTGCCTGGCATACATTTCTTGCCAGATAATGAACTGGCATGCCAAATAGCAAAATAAATCTAAACATCTTTACTTGACTAGCATGGCTTGACTATTTGACAGAAAGTAAAATTGGCAAATGCCTTGAAATTTACACCAGCTAGCAAAACGCAAACACAGAGAACTATAAACTCCAATTAAGTATTAAAAAGACAAATTGTATGCTATTCAATAAGAACAGAACACAATTGCAATGTAATTTCTATGAGTGCAAAAATATCACGCTTTAAATAAATTTTCTAAGGATCTAAGTAACTAACTACTATTATTTAAAATATTGGAAATTGCTATAAGTTGCTTACAAATACTTAGCTTAATTGAATTTTAAGTTATAAACCGCTAAAACTGGAAGCGCGCATGAACCTGAGTATTGTACTATCTCATTTTCATTTTAAGTAAACAATGACAAATATGGATACGATAACACGGAATTTAATTTCCAACTAAAATGGACGAAGTTCCTTTCAGTATTTACCATACAGAATCTGTTTTGACAGAACTAGCGGTTTATTATTTAAACTAAACTAAACATTTTAATCGTAAGCAACTTCTAACAATTTCCAATAATTTTCAAAATAACCAGTTCCGCATTTAGTTTTAAAATAATTTAAAACTTGAAATCTTTTCCTTCATATAAATTACATTGCAATTATGTTCTCTTCTTATTGAATAGCCTGATAACATGCCTGATAGCAAAATAAATTTAAACATCTTTATTTGACTAGCTTGTTTGACTATTGGGCAGAAAGTAAAATTGACAGATGGACAAATGCCTTGAACTATACACCAGATAGCAAAACGCAAACACAGAGAACAATAAACTCCAATTAAGTTTTAAAAAGACAAATTGTAGGTTATTCAATAAGAACAGAACATAATTGCAATGTAATTTCTATGAGGGGAAAGATATCAAGTTTTAAATTAATTTTAAAACTAATGCGGAGCTGGGTATTTTGAAAATTATTGGAAATTGCTAGAAGTTTTTTTTAGTTCGGACTCAGCCACCGATTAGGCAGTGTAGTAGGCCTGTTAGGTGCTGCTCTCCGCAGTCCAATCGTAAACGTCGGACAAGAAGCGGAGAAGCGAAGCTCACGGATAGAAAACGTGAACCCCTAGCCAAGCCGGCGTGCAGTTATTGGCCAAATTCAGATGAACTGAATTAGCCTTAGTCGCCCCCAAGGTAGCAACACAGGCTGCGACCTATAGCGACGAAGTTTTATCAAATATCATCAATATAATTGCATTAACGATTGCGTAAAACAAATTTTAACCCATTGAAGCTGTAATTTAAATACAATCGGCTAAATGACCATAAAGTAAATTAATGTTAAATTATACATAAACTAAAGACTGACACTAAAACGTGTGTACAAAACTGTTATCACTTATACTGCATTTAATATGCATCCGAGATCCATAACAATTTTGTGACTCGTCATGATGAGAGGAAAATAATAAAATTTAAAATTTTGAAAAATTTCAAAATATCGGTTTATCTAGGTTTTTCCCGGAATACTTATGCTAAAAATTTCTTTCTTTCAGGAATAGATTTTCCCATTTGAAACAACGCAAAATGCAACATTGACCATCTACTGCTCGCTTAGTACTTGATAGAAAATTTTTTCGTTTCCATATTCGGGACCGCTTAGGCGTTAACGTTGTTAAAGTTATTTTTCAGTTGATTTTTTAGAAAAATCGTCACTTTTTAACCCAAAATTTCAATGTACTGGTATTGGAAAAATTGCGTATAGATAAGTCATGCTAAATATTCCAATATTCCAATCCAACAATCTAACCGGTTCTCAGTTGCATGGGGCGGTTCTGCGCCGCATTTAGTCCCTTTTTTGTTCCCCAGCTTCTTCTTCGTCTTCCTCTAACTTCTATAATTCTTTTCCTTAGTCTCAACTAGAACCATTAGACCCTTAACGGCAGATACACCTCTAAGGCATTCCGGAAATATGATATATTGGGAGCCCGACTCCCTTGAGCGACCGCGAAATCATAGGGATCCCAGAAGACAGTGTTGGAGGGACCCCCAGCAGTCGGACCATCCTTTCGTTGAGTGGATCTGCTGGATCAACTCGATTGTTGGCAGCCATAACTCTATTCAGAATTCACAAGGTTGTGTATTTTGTTCTAAGCCTGTACTAAATTTGTTAGTTAACTCTTAAATCAGCTTTACGATGCACTCGGGATGTATATATAATATTAAGTCTACGGAAACTGCATGAGCGAATTTAATCCACAAATGTGACGGGCCAAGATTTCACATACCAGTCTGTCCTCGTATCTAGGCCGAAAAAGTAAATTTTAACAGGCTGCTAAAAGTATCTGCTCCGAATATGAATTGGACCCGTTTTTAGGACATCCCTATCTGCAATGTAGTTTGCAGTCTTGCCAAGAGCTGTTATTAGGCAGTTGGCACACACGCGTTGTATCCGCTCTCACATGCGTATATATTTATGAGCTGCTGACGCCTACATATATCTGGTCTTCACAACCTAACATCTTCATCACTTTCACCTATACCCCAGCTGGTAATCAACTAGTACCATAGGTTACTTAAGGTGGTGATTCCTTTTGGGCACAAATTGTTGGTTGGCGGCGCAAATCTGGATGAAATTTGGCAAAACTTTCCGAAATACATTCTTTTAGCGTTCTAACACCCTCCGCGCAATCCCGATTCAAAAAGTCGAGATTTCCGATCAGGGCGGTTTTTCCCAATTTCTGAAAGTTTGGCGGTAGCTATACAGTTATGCTATATGCATTTGAAAGATCTCATTGAGCTTCACATTTTTGCTTTCTAAAGCAACTTTCTATCTTTTCTCTTTAGCGTGCGATATAGCCGATTTTCTTGTTTTGGCGTCGAAAACTTGTCATTTTTGCAGAAATCAAATAATCCATCATTTCTTGAACTACACAAGCCGGAAAATCAAACTAAGGGCGTCGATCTGAAGGTCTCACAGGGGCAAATTATCCGATGGATGATCGTCTTCCAACAGCTATCTCGTAGGCTGCTATCATGAAAAATGTAGTTTTTGCAAAAACACGACCAATTTTTTCCAAAGATTGTGGAGCATTCACCATGCAAGTTGGAGGGCTGCTACTTAACAAATGTGTTCTGCACAAATATACCCAGGGACGTTTTTTTAGTTGCCCCGATTACTGCTTTCTAGCTAATGTAATCGCTTGACAAATTTGGAAAAAGTAGGCAAAATACAGGTTACGCACACATTTCAGCTTATTTCTCTATAACGAAGAGCGATTTCACAATAAATAAAAAATCGTCCCCAGCTATTTGATGGAGGTATCGAATGATATAACCGATGTCTCGCGAAAAAATTTACTTGAGTCTGCAAAAAATCTGGAAAATTATACTTCTTCTAAAATGTGTAAAAAATATTTTAAAAAAAGCAACATTAGTTTCATGGTATGCATTAAAAAGAGAAAATGTCAAGCTACATTTTGATATAAAAATGGCTTCTTAACTCCAAGTAATGAACGAGTAATAATGGTGTAAACTTTTGTGACCAAAGGGAATCACCACCTTAAATGACTCGTTAACTCACACAGCTGCATGTAAAATTCCGAAAAGTTTTGGTCAATAACGGTAACGTGTATACAAACTTTAACCAGTCTTTTACGTGGTAACTAACGGATGGAAAAGGTTACAGTTTCGATTTCTAGAAATAATAAGAAAAACCTTTGCAGACTTTGCAGTCTTTGCAGACTTACCTTAACACTAAGTTTGATAGGATGCGACAACGGAATTTGCAATGCAACATGCATATATATTTCTTTCAATATATGTTCACTCATTGATAAAAATCATTTTACATAGGCAAGTCGAGAGGTTTCTGATTAAAGGACGACTATACTAGACCATGATGCTAGTGTAACCTGCCGTTTAGCTGGACCGATTACCAGGGAGAGGTTCGAATCCGACAAATTCTACTTAAACTCTTCAACCACTTCAGTCCTATTACTTTATTCTCCGCCGAGTGCAATAACACAAAGATATAAATCACATCTACTGAACAGTAAAAATCATAGGTTTCCAACCTTCAGTCCGGCGCTGGCGCTACGACGGCCCTAGTCGCCTCTACTACAACACAACACAAAGTTCGGGTGCCTAAAAGTCGCACCTTTACCTTAACCCCGCACAAAGAAACGCATTAACTTCTTCTAGTCCAATCTCTCTTGTCTCCGTTTTCTGGCCGTATTTATAGCCCCAAACCTGGCCTAACTTTAACCACGCACTACTTTTTGTCGTTCTAAATTTTCACCAAAGTTTACCAAAATTTGCTAAGATCTTTCCGACGTTTTGGACTAGTCTAGATTTAGTTTTGCGCTAGTCTAGATGTCAAAATGTCATTGACGCACGCGCTTCCCCGGAACTGCTAAATTGGACCAGACTTATTTTATTTGGAAGTCCCGAATATTTATTGTTTACGTAAGCCTATATATGTGTGGTTGTATACTACCTACTATGTTGCATACCTACTTATATACTTGTGGAAGGGATATATTTTGCCAGGCTTTATATACTTGCAGAGCGTACAGCTGTTGGCATATACCAACAGCACTTCACTTGCGTGGCAGCAAGCCTAGCTTCTTGTGCAGTATATAACGTCTTATATGTGAGTAGTATATACATTAAAATTATATAGCAATCACATTAATTTCATATGCAAGAGTATCTAGACTATATATACATACATATGAGACCAGCTTGCAAACGCTGCACAGCTTGACATGAATGTAATACGTATGCATTTAGTGCTAGTTCACATAATATGCTCAACAATAGTAATGCAACGTAAGACTGTCATATTATGTCCTTTTCACATATATACTCTCACTCATAGAATTCTCTATTTTGCCTAGGATTACTAAGTCACGTCAAGTCAAGTCATAAGTCACCCGGCTACATTTCTTCCTCTTTTTGAAATAAAACGTCCACGTTTTGTTTTGTCGAAGCCTAGTAGTCAAACTAGCCATTTAGTTAAATGGCTAAACCTTTTAGCCATTTAGTCAAATGGCTAGCCCAGTAGTAAAAGGCAGCGTGTTTGACTACTTGGCCAAAAGACACGCAATATTTTAGCCATTTAGTAAAATGGCTACAGTGTTTTAGCCATTTAGTTAAATGGCCAGCAGCTCGTAGCCTAGTTGTAAAATGACAGTATTAATAACATCTTTTTTAATAACTTTACAAATATACTTAAATTGTTGATGAATTTACTTGCAAGTTTTTTCCATTGATGCAGTTTAAATATTTAAGATTTAAGAAGGTTTCTAATGCCAATTTCTTAGATATTGCTGCAATGATCAGATCTATGACAATGTGTTGTGCACTGTAGACCAACTTTTAAGCACTTGCATTGCTTTGTTTTACACTGACGAACACCGGGTTTACAGCCACATCTGACATATCCTTGACCACCCGCATGTGAGGCAAGGCGTGCGGCCTCTCTAATAGAAATGATTTTGTCGGTCTTGGCATCTGCTAAGGTAATCGATGGTGCTCCTGCTAGCATTAAATCAGCAGCAGCAAACCAGTTATTAAGTATTCCGTGAACAGTGCCTACTCGCCAGACACCGTTGCGTTCTTCCATCACCACTCCGATTAAATTTCGTTTATCCAAAGGACCTCTGTCAACTTTGTCCACGCTGACAAGAACGCAATCACCCGTTTTTATTTCTGGTGTCAGCCGCTTTCCTTCTGCCACCATGGCTGCGGCCGCCCGCGCTTGTCCTTCGTATGCAGAGTGCTGCTCGTTTTGGGTTGATGCAGCGCGATGACAATGCCGGCAAGTCACAGTAACGACGTTGTTTGACGAAATTTCAATGCCACAGATTCGGTGGCATGGCATCTTGCAGCGGTTGCATTGTGCAGCCGTAGATACTTCTTCCCCACACTGGACACAAAGAGTCTGTTCCATTGTATGGAGCGTAGTGAACTCTGAATCAGGACTGTGATCAGTTTCCTGGAAATCTTCTGCTGCTTCTTCTTCTGATGCTGTCTCGTCAGACGTGCCGGCCGAGGTGCTGGACGCGCTTGAAGACACAGATTCTTGAATTAGCTCAAGAATACCTTCAACGTCTTCTTCTGACTGCGCGTCCTGGAAAAGATTTGTCGGCAAATTTGTACTGTTAAGACCTGACTTGGGCAAGCAACCAAACAGGGCTTGAAAAGGTGATCTCCCTATGATGCGGTGGAAGGCAGCATTTTTTTGCCATTGAACAATTCGACAAGCGTGGTACCAGTTGCCAGTGGCTCTTTCATCGCAGTAGCTTCTGATCATATTCTTAATGTCTTGATTGGCACGTTCGACGCTTCCCTGGCTTTCTGGGTGGCGAGGGCGACCATGAACCAGTTTCATGTGCGACCACATGCCACTCAGCTCTTTGATTATGGCAGCGGTGAATTCGCGACCGTGATCACTTTGCAAAATAGGGGGAGCGCCGAATAGGCAGAAAATGTCTAAAAGCTCATTGGCAACACTTTTAGCTTCTTTATTATGCAAAGGACGTAGGATTATGTACTTGGTATTTAAGTCTTGGTAAACGAGTAGAAACGTGAATATATGTTCATTTAAGCTCGCTGGCTGAGTACGATAGTCGACAAGATCGACCTGTGCCCGGTCTAAAAACTGTTTCGTGATCAGTGGTTTGGTAACCAGGCCTTTCTTTTTCTTAGATCTCTTTGATTGACATTGAGGGCATGTGCGAACAAACACATCAAGAGCCTTTTTTGGGATAGACCACTGCTTGAAGTGGTGTTCCATTCTGGTCCGACCTGCATGACCTGTAAGCACAAATTCGGTTTTGCCAAAAAATTGTTTGCGTTGTTTTAATTTCATTATCTTAATTTAATTAAATTTTTAATTTTTTAATTTTTTAATTTTTAATTTTTTAAAAATTAAAATTTAATTTAATTAAATAAATTTTATTATCATCTTTGATTTTGATGGTTTAAAGATTAAAAGTTTAAAACAGAATGATAGCAAATAAATAATTTTCGTACCTAAAATCTGATGACACTCCTGAATTTTTTCAAAAAGCTCCTCATAAGATGGGATATAGACCAGAGGTTCGCCTTCCTTTTGGGGTTTTTTTGCCAGTCGGATCAGGTTCTTTAGTTCAATTAGTTGATAGGTTCTTAGCAGGTAGTACTGGGCTTGAGTTTTGGACACGTTTTCAGGAGTGCGTCTGGCTGATTGTAGATCAACAATTTTTTGGTTCAGCTCGTTCTGTAGTAGTGGTTTTCGTCGGGGATAAATTTTATAGAACTCGTCTAGCTCACTGTAAAATGCAGTCTTATGATCATAAGCTGCAGCGGCCATTGCAGCAAGTTACATAATCAGTTGGTGATGAGTGATAATGAGTTGATAATGAGCTGACTACTAAAATGTAGTATAATGAGATGTTAGCTGATGTTGTTCTAAGAAAGAAGTTTTAGTTGCTTAAACAGTAACGGAACAAATTGCGATGAAATAACTACTTTCAACAACTTTTTTGTTATTAATACTGTCATTTTACAACTAGGCTACGAGCTGCTGGCCACTTAACTAAATGGCTAAAACACTGTAGCCATTTTACTAAATGGCTAAAATATTGCGAGTCTTTTGGCCAAGTAGTCAAACACGCTGCCTTTTACTACTGGGCTAGCCATTTGACTAAATGGCTAAAAGGTTTAGCCATTTAACTAAATGGCTAGTTTGACTACTAGGCTTCGACAGACAAATACGTAGTGACTAGACACTGGAGGCAGAAGCTAGACTTAGAGACGATAACGTTTAGACTAAGCCAATGCTATGAAACTAAGACCAATCGCTCGCTCATTCGCTTCAGAGTCACGTCTGCGAGCAAAGCACAATCCATTTTTAATGCATGGTTTATTCTGTTTACTTTACCGGCATCCATCTTGACGCTCAATTACATACAGCAAAGAAACAGTCGTTTCTAACTCTACTTTTCGTCGGAATTCACAGTCAATAAAGTCGGAAATTCGGTCTTTGCATATAAACAGGTCACGAGCAAGATAAAAATAGAATAAGGCACAGTCAGTCAGTATGAATATGATACGGCATAGAAGACAAGAAAAGTAAATATATAATATGCAAGTCTCAGTTAAATAGTAAGATGTACCCAGTAAACAAAATAAAGATTAAGATTAAATATATAGGTGATATATAAGCACAGTATAGTTGTCAGGAACAGGATTCCGGAAAGGATGTCCAGAAACATTAATCAGTGGATTGTCCCGGCAGGTAGCTCCAGAAGTTTACATGCAAGCCTTGATATAACTGAAGGGTTTTTGCCTCTTCTAGCTCCGTTTGAAAGTCCTGTCCAGCCTTTTCCACCAGACGCTTAAGGGTGGGGCAACGGTAATATTTACGATGATAGGTACCGCCCCGACGCTGCCAGAACCCCGGCAACCGGGGACCGGGCATGACGGTTCCACAACGGGCTCAAACGCCGAAACCTCACGCGACGCGGGCGGATAATGGGGGGATAGGACCGGCATCCCAGCCTCTCCAGCGCCACCTGCGCCAGTTGGGTTTCCTTGGAAATTAGCTGCAAAGCCCGGCTGAGAGGTTACCCAGCCATGACCAACTGCCCAACCACACCCACGGGTTGGACACCAGGTGCTGCCGGCACAGAAGCTGTCTGAGCGTACGACGTAGGAACCATAGCTGACGTTGATGCGGGGCCAAGGTCTTGGGACATTGACGCAGCCCAGGAGCGCATGCACCTGAACGCCTGTTGGCGTCCCAGCAAAAAGCCGAACCAAAACTGAAACTGAGAGTCATTATTGGCCGAAATGTACCCGTACCCGCTGAGAGGAGGCGGACCACCTAAAATGGTGGAGGAAGGGAAACCACCTCCCTGTCCAACAGAAGGTCCCAAACTTGGAATATTTCCACCCAGGCTAATTTGATTGAGAGCAGAAGAGTAGCCCCCCTGCCATCCGCCAGTGCCAACTGGAGCATTTCCAGTCAGCAGCCCCGTACCACTGACGGTATAAACTATGACCAAATTTTGATTAGACGAACTCGTCTGACTATAAAAAGTCGATGGGTACGGGTACATTGTATGACTTTTGCAGAACTCTTTCAGCACGAAACTAGCAAACTTTCAAATCTGGATTGAGGTGGTCGCTTTGCCAAGAAAATAAAACTTTGCCAAAGTCTAAGGTTCAGATGCAAAGCGAAAACTGAAAGTTGGAAACTCAGCGACTTGTTTTTATATTTCAAAAATGCTTGCTAACACGAAGCCAAAACGTTGATAAACAGATTTCGACCAATTATATGCACATACATACAGTCTTCTACTACGAAATATATATACAACAACTAATTATAATACACCAGGACGAACAATTTCTTGCAGTTTGTATTTTTTCCATTTCTAGGTTTTTATATACCTAAACTACGTATATATATCGATATTAGGTCAGCAGTTTGTTCTACAAGTGTATACAATTAAGTAGAATACACAATAAGAAAACACGCCTTCCGCAAAGAAGTTAGACAGACAAACTACGTCGGCGGTGGACGACAATCCGCTCACTGTACCAGCGTCGCTGGGATGGCCGCACAAAGTTCTCCAACGGACGGAACCCTGTTTCGTCTACGATAGGAGGAAGCCAGTCCGGAAATGGATCAATACTTGCCGTGCTGGCCACGAGCTTTGCGTTGCTTTGCTTTGCTTTGCTTTGCTGAATTTCAGAGTAGCCGTACCAACGAGTCCAGTACAGCAGAGTCAGAACGAGACTGCGAGGGTGTTCGGACAACCATGTCGAACCTAAATGACCCCCACGAAGCAGATACATGTGGCGAACGTTTTCCAATTTCTTTATTCGATAGCTACCAAAACGTTTGTTGAAAATTTCACACCAGTCTTGTGGATAAATACATTTCGCCAAACTTTTCAAGGTTGTGGGGAGAACTTGGATTGGCGCCAGGTAAGCGAAGTACGGGTGGCGGTGGTCCAAGAAGTAAGGTCTTGGCACGTATACCGATTCGTGATTCCCACAAAATGTATAGTCATCGGCCTCCCCCACAAAAGAGGCAACGTTAGAGACAATTTGGCCCCTCCGTACGGCATACCTGAGGTATACGTTTGCCACTGGCTCGTAATGACCAGCTATAAGCAAATCCAGTTCAGGTTCTCCCCACAATGAACACATGTTCAAATATAAAATTGGACGGATGAATACTGCATATGAATTCTAAAACAATTTATATATATATATATATATATATATATATATATATATATATATATATATATATATATATATATATATATATATATATATATATATATTCACCTGTATTCACCTGTCCCCGCGGATGCGGGTGCCCTTGCTAAGGTGACTTTACTTCGCCAGAGATTTCTATCTTCCGCGTGGGTCAGCATTTCGAACAAGGGGTTTGCTTTCCAGCGTTTCCAAGGGATTTCTCTGAAGGCTGGCTCCATCTCCTTAACAACAGTGCGGGACCAAGTTTCAAATGCCCTTCCTCTAGGTCGTTTCCAGTTCGCAGGAATCGAGGACATTAGGGACACCTTTGCAAGGCGAGCGGGTGCCATTCGCAGCACATGGCCCAGCCATTGCAGCCGCCTTCCTTGTACCTTCCCGACGACGTCCTCATTGCGATGACAGGCGAGGTGAATGGTCGTAGTTCGGATGCGATTGCGCTTACTGATGCCCATTAAGCGGCGCAGACACATATTCTCGAAAGTTCTTAATGCAGCAGCATCTGTGTGTCTTGTAATCCAAGCCTCGCAACCGTAAAGTAAGGTAGGCATAATCGCTGCATCAAATACAGCAAGCTTAGTCTCCAAACTAACGGATGGTTTTGCCCAAAGACATTTGTTAAATGATGCAAAAGCACGCGACGCCTTCGAAATTCTATTCCCGATTTCAGAACCTATGTCACCGGAAGCAGTGACAACAGATCCGAGATAAGAGAATTCATTAACCACTTCCAGGGCTGAACCATACAGAGATATAACAGGCGGGTTAAGGCAGCAACAAGACATTACCTTCGTTTTGGCGGTATTAATGACCAGACCAACCTTTGCAGAGGCAGATGCGATTCGCGAAATGGTGTCCTGCATATGCTGAGCTGACTCAGCGAATACAACAATGTCGTCTGCGTAGTCAAGGTCAGCGATCCGGGAGTGTTCACCCGTCTCCACTCCGTCTGTTGGTAATAGAGCGGTTGACATAACCCAATCTACCATATAATTAAAAAGTGATGGCGACAATACAGAGCCTTGACGCACACCGGTTTTGACACTAAACGGGTTGGATAACTGATTGCTGGCTCGCATCCTACACTTAGTGTCGGAGTAGAGTGTCTCTATTAGCCTGACTAGTTTAGCCGGCACGCCTTCAGAGGTCATGATAGAGAGGAGGGATGATCGATCGATAGAGTCAAATGCAGCTTTAAAATCAACGAAGACCGCAACAGTTGGCTTTCGGAATTCGTGCCGCCGCTGCAGAATTTGACGCAGTGTAAAGATCTGATCAACACAACCTCTGCCTGGACGAAAATATATATATATATATATATATATATATATATATATATATATATATATATATATATATATATATATATACTGTCAAAACTCAATTCTGTTATGTATTACGGAGCTACATATATATTACTAGAAATTATAATTTGTGGAATTCCAGAAATTAACATAACGTCGAAGTCGCTTTTCAAGAAAATCTTTCATATTGTTAGCCGTATCATGAGGGTAGCCATACTGCCGATAATTTGTTACACACGAATGAATAAAATGTATAACAAAATCTTCAGATACTACTGACTTGAAACCCTGTTGGTAGCTAATCTGTTGCTGCCATTGCCGAAAATTTTTCGCATCAGCCAATACCTGGAGCCTCAGGTTATTTGGCAATTTAGCATAAGGGCCTGCCATCGCGTTACATTTATGGGCGTCACTACCATCCCCAAGTAACCCGGGTCGGTGCTTGGGTCTTACATTTGGCGTGGGCACGCGGTTGCAGTGCGTCGGCTTACTGCCACACGAGCCAACGTTAGGAGGCGAATTTTTAAATCTACCCGATATGGACCTTTTAGACACCTCTGAGTTTGTGTCCTGTGAGCTGCCGTCGCTGCTCTCCGAACTCGAGGTTCTTTACTGAGGTGCCACTTGTTCGTCGTGACTGCTGCTGCCATTGCCGAAAATTTTTCGCATCAGCCAATACCTGGAGCCTCAGGTTATTTGGCAATTTAGCA
>JASAND010002468.1:0-36783 GCA_030248195.1 Trissonchulus latispiculum
CTATAAGATATCGTTTAAGCCACCAACTGCCACAAAGTGCCACTGTCCCATAAGCGCCATTTTTATTCACGCTTAAAATCCAAAACATTTCCGGCTTCGCAGGATTTTTTGGTAAAATCTTTTAAGTTTTGTATAAAATGGATCAAAGTTTTGGGAAAATTACTGGGTTTGTTGCAAATTAATGGAAACCTACGAATTTTTGTCCTCTATTAGTGTTCAGCCTATCGTACATGCCACGTACATGCCAACTTCAAAGTTTCTTAGCAAGGTACAATCCCCCTTAAAATTTTCTTGGGACAAATCCGCCCTGGGATCTTTCCCTACTGTAGGATTTTTTGCAAATACAATATCCAGAGTATCAAGCAAAGTTTTTAAGTGAAAGAGATAGATGTTTGACTTGAAAGTAACTGCAGAATTATGTCTCCCCTGCAAACAAAGCCATGCAACCAATTATTTAATATGGCTGATACAACTCTTTTGCACTTTCACTGTGCATATAAATCAGATAATGCATAGTGCAGCGTGCGTATAAATCAGTGAATGCACGCTAAGGTGTGCTATAAAGTATACTTAGCCACTGCTGTGACAAAGCAATGGAAGACTGCCGGGTCGTACATACTTGCACCAAGAGTGCATAATTGCAATATTATTAAGAAGAAGAGTAAGAAACTAGTGGGCTCCTCTTCTTGGCATTGCGTAACGATGCTCCGACCACAATACGCCAATCCTCCACCCGCTTGGGGAGGAGGTCGACAGGTATACCCCTCCGTTTAGTAGGGAGGGTAGCCAAAAAGGGGTCCAATAGCCATCGGAATGAGCTAAACACATCCTGCAGGAGCGACCCCCCCAAACGGGGGGAGGATTGGCGTATTGTGGTCGGAGCACCGTTACGCAATGCCAAGAAGAGGAACCCTCTAGTGGCTTACTCTTCTTCTTAATAATAGTGCGACTAACAAAAATATATGCTCACAGTCAATCAGTCTTTCATTGGCTTTCGAGATTACTAAGTCATTAAGTTGATCAATCCAAATTAGCTTATGTAATTCGACATTGATCAAGCTGAAATCTTCTTTAACAGTTGTAATTGCTCGGATAATTGTATCAGCAGCATCCATGAACGCATGGCCGATACTTTCAATAACTTGGTCCGGAATTTCTGTTTCCATCTAAGAAAGAAATTTTTCAAAAAGTGTCTATTTTTCCTTTGTACACACAATATTAATAATCTTTTGTCTGTGAATTAAGCGAAATAAAGGTCTAAAAGAGAAATTTCATAAACATTCTTATTCAAAAAAATAATGCTAATAGACTTCCTATTTGAGAGAGATTTAAGAAATCAACGAATATACTAGCTTAAGTTTTTAAAATTATAAGTTAAATTTAGATAACAACTTAATTTTATTATACTTCAAAAATATTAACTTCAACTTTTTAATTCCCTTTATAATTTTAGCATTGAATTACGTTGTCAGATAAATTTACATCTTCGGGAACGACAATATCTGGTAGAGAATCCGTTTCCCCACTTTGCTGCTGCTGCAAAGTTTTGTAGATGCCATCCGTTTCTTCGTCAATATCGTGCATATGGAGCCACAGCTTTCGTCCGCTTGCAGGAGAAATGGGGCGCAACTGATCAGACAAATTAATGCCGTCAAGAATGTCCATTAATGTTTTAATTAAAAATATCAGTTCCTAAAAACAATATTAAATTATATTGATATACCATTAAAATAATTAAAATTGCGGAAGTAATCACAGTCATCTAGTAGTTACATGTGATCGTAATCGCACTTATTCAGTATTTACATGTATACGTTAGAATACATGAAAATTACTTAAAATCAGTTTTAAGGGGGGGGGGGGGGCCCCGACTTGTCCGATTGGCCTACATCGGCTTTAGGTTAAAGAGCATGGGGGTCGTAAAAAAGTATTTGGTCGTTGGTTTTTCTTCCTTCCAGCCATGTGTAGGCGTCGCGTCTAGTGCCCGACCCCCCCTTTTCGCAACTCACCAACATATAATTAAGTCTCGCTTGGCTGCAAGACCCAGTTCCAAGTCAAGTCACCGGCCAATATGATGGCACATGTGTCTATATGCGGAAAAATACTAGACGTCTGTATCTTATCTGCATCTAAGGTAATTACTGTTCAAAGTTGAAGTTTCGGCAAAATTTTGAAAATTTTTGGCTAACGAAAGAAATATTTTGTTACTGGTGCGAGCTATAAGGCTGTAATTTGGCATATACAGAGGCCCTATAGGCGTACTCATTTGTGCTAAATGGCAAGAAATTCCGCCGCGTGAAAAATTTTTATGTCAACTTTAGTCTTCAAAAATTGCCAAAATCGCCATTTTCAGTCTGTCGGATCCTGTGTAAAGGCTTTTGGCAGCCATAGAAGTCGCAAACCTTCACTAATCGAGCTGAAATTGTTTGTGGGTGTGTTTTCAACCACGCTGAGTTCAAATATCTCAAAAAATTTTAATTTCAAAAAATTTGATTTTTTCGATTTCTGGGGTACTATTGCCCAAAAGAGGCGATTTTGTCAATTTTTGAAGATTAAAGTTGACATAAAAATTTTTTTCACGCGGCAGAATTTCCTGCCATTTGGCACAAATGAGTACTCCTATAGGGCCTCTGTATATGCCTAAATTACAGCCTTATAGCTCGCACCAGTAACAAAATATTCCTTTCGTTAGCCAAAAATTTTCAAAATTTTGCCGAAACTTCAACTTTGAACAGTAATTGCCTTAGATGCAGATAAGATACAGACGTCTAGTATTTTTCCGCATATAGGGACACATGTGCTAAATCATATTGGCCAGTGACAAGCTTGGAGCTAGGGTCTTACAGCCAGCAGAGATTTTTAATTAATTATGTTGGTAGTTGCGAAAAAGGGGGGGTCGGGCACATAAACACGACGCCTGCACATGACTGGAAGGCAACTAAGAACCAACGACCAAATACTTTTTTGACCACACCCATGCTCTTTAACTTCGCCGAAAAGTAGGCCAATCGGACAAAGTCGGGGCAAAAGTTTAGTCGCCCCCCCCTTAAGAATGGAGCAGTTCAAATAACTGTGTCTAATTCACTAGATAATTAGCGAGATAAGTGTAGCAAATAGCTGATATTGATACGTACAAATGTCCATGTTATAGCTGTATGTCTGGAAAAGCATTGACTTAAATTGTGTTTTGTTGTCCGTCATTATCAGTTTTTAATAAATATGAATTTCATTGTTATCAACTAACTTTTATGCTCAGAGTAGATCATGAAAAAGACTGAACGTTGGTTGCAATCTTACAAGGTAGTTTTATAGTTTAAATCGTAAAGCATAACATTTTACTTCTAGCAATTATCAATTACCATAGATAAAAAAGATTAGAAAAGGTTGTATATGTTTACACCATTGTTACAGCGGTCATAGTGTTATAGAGAATAAAGAAAACTGAGGTGAGTACCGAGCTGAAGAAATATTTCACCTGATTCCTAAAGAAACAGAGTCGAGCTCTAGTTTCCTGTCACATGATACTTTTAACCTTGTTGAGGTCAAGCTTAGTCTAAAATTTAAAGATTTTAAATTTCTCTGTTATAGCAATTGTCCTGGAGTAAAATATTATATGGGTATTCTTCTATTTAATAGAAAGGTCAGCATTTGAGAAAAATTTAGATTCAATTTAAGTTCATGTACACATTGGGAGTATTTAGCTATTGTCGTACTGAGCAGTAAATAAAACAGAAGGACATTGAGTTTATTTACAGAAAGATCAAATTTTGCTCTTCTGTCTTAAATTATAGACTGAAAATATGACTTCTTGTGTTTATTGTATTGTACAGTCACTGAGCATTCCAATATGAATGTAGTTTAGGTAGGTACAACATCATAGGTCCACGTAAAGCCGCAAGATGCCACTGTCCCAAAAGCGCCATTTTTATACTACTGGAAATCACGACCCATATCAAATCAAGGAATTTTAGGAAAGATCTGACAGAGTCTATTACATATTCACCTTTTATTTACATGATGCTTGTCTTGAAGTGTCCTAGGCTGGCCAGAGCCCAGCCTAAAAACTTACCTTTCGCCAAGAGTAGTACACTTTCTGTGTACGAACATACGTTCAGAGGGGGCTTAACTCCCTCCCAAATAAATTAATATTAACGAAATTTAACTAGTTATACATAAGTAGCTATGTACGTAGATTATAAATATTTAAGTTTCATTGTTAAGAAAATTGAGTAATAATAGTTGTACATATATCCTGTAACAGAGACACTGAGGTTCTAGCAGCAAGGAGCAATTGTTACTGTAGCGCAAATGTGATTCTCCAATTGGCTACCCTACAAGTAATTGTCGGAGGATCTGTCGCTCAATAGATAACGGACCTGGCTGTCAGGAACCAGGACGGGGAAGCCTCGCCAAACTATAAAGTTATACAAATAAGAATAATATTCCTACCTGCCAAGTCTAACAACTAACCCTAACATACCAAAATAACAAGCCGTTAGATAAATGATTTAATAAACGTACGTACATACAGTGGGGGGTAGGCCAAACAAAACAAAAAAACACACACAAAAAAACAAAAACAGGGGGGGGGTGAAAACACACAAGAGAGATATAACACACACACATATATATATATATATATACCTACGTACTGACAAAATAACAAAACTAGAAATCTTCTGACAAAGCTACCAAAATTACCAGGATGGACATAGAAATCACAAAAATATGACACAAAATTATGCATAGTCACCAAAACTGAGCGATATGAGATTTGGAATAGTTCTTTGGCATATCTGATGGTGTAAACCAGTAATGGTGATGGAATGATCCATTGAGCAAGACCAAGATGGAATGATTGTTCATGGCAGTGGAGATTTGGCAGGGAAGATTATCAGATTCTTTGGAAAATGTCAAAGGTAAGGATAATTTTTCAGGTTCCAATGGTTCAAAGAGTCCAGGTTTCAGGTAAGGAAGTATCCAGGTGTCGAAAAAGTTCAGGTACATATCCAGGTAAGAAGAGACTGATATGGACATGATGGAAAATAATGATACAAGAAGTGGGTGTAAACCCTAAGGTAAGGCCGCTTCATTGTGGGTGTAAACCCTTTAGCAGAACTCTCGGTAGAGCAGTTCACGACGATCAGGCTGGTTCACAGGCATGCCTTCCAATGGATTCCAAATGATGATGAAGGCTGCTGGAAAGAAGACGTTATCCCGATCACCTGATGGTTCACAGCCCGCGATGTGCAATCCATGGCGATTCACACCCATGTCCACGACGGATTCATTGACGAGTCGACGAGGCGGATCGTGACGATGGAACGGCGGCGCTGGGCGATCTGCCTTATAGTTGGCAGCCGCTCTCTCGATGCGTTTGAGAACGAGAGCTTTGAAATCCTGAAGCGCACGCGGCGACAGAGGTTCTCGGGTAAACCGATTCTTCCAGAGGTCATCTGGACCAGCTTGGGTAAACCAGAGAAACAGCTCCGTGTACATACCGCCTTGGATGTTGTTTCCAGTCCAATGACGAGTGTCATAGACCCAACCGATAGGACCATTTGGATCCACGTCACGTCGACTACGAACTTTTCGTCCGTCAGGCAGATCAGGCATGGAAAATCCAATGCCCCAGAACGGGTCACTGGAAGCCTTGCCGTAAAGGCATCCCAATGATTCTACCAGTTCCCGTTGCATCTCGGCTGAATGATAGAAGGTATGGAAAATGATGGAGCGCTGGGTCAGTTGGTCATAACCCATATGGAATACCTGAATACGTTCTTCAGGACAGTCTCGCATATGGCGATCGGCCTCTTCCTTGACGTCATAGCCAGAAGAACGGCTCATGCGAAGAACAGCATTTTCCATAGTTGGACGGCGACAGAAATGGGCCTTTCGAGCGTGGTAGAGATGCTCCTTCGTCTCCATTCGCTTATTGCGCAGTTGGGGAACATCCAAGCCAATGCCACCTCTGATCGGATACATGAATGAGAAGACGAAGTAGTGCCGGTAATACAGAAAAATGAACTCCTCGGGAGCCAGATTTCGGATTCCGGGCACTTGAGGTCGGCAGTACTTCTTCATGGCGTCAATGATGGCAATGATTCTGACGCGGTGCCGTCTGGCTTCACCAGGAATCATGAAGAGAGCCCGTTTCTCAAATTGTTCCGTCAGATGGGGATAGTTTTTCAGCTCAGGCACCATTGCCGCAAGAGCGTTGATTTCAGCCCATCGCTGCGTTAGACCGGTACGATCATGGGAAAATCCCGGATGGAACATACCTTGTGGGTCGCGGTAGTTCTCAATCGTCCAGCGAGACTCATGGACGGAGCGTCCATGTGTGTCCGATCCTGTACGGTGATGAAATTTGATCAGAGCCGTGACTGCCGGATTCTGATTGCGCATCAAGTTGGCAAAGAAACGGAGGACATTGTCCGGTAAGCGGACCTCATGGAAAGCGTTGTCATGCATCCAGTTCAGGACCACTGATCGAAGTAATTCGATGGTCGGGTGGACCTCAACCGATTGGGAATGGCCATGGATATGGACAACCGTCCAGTTCCCTTCAACATCCCGCATATAGATATGAGGTAACGCCGGCCACCGAGCGATTCGAATCTGATCGATTTCCTGTTGCGTAGGCTGTTCGATGTTAAAAGCCTCGAAACGCGGTTGGTCAGGACCACGTTGGACCACATGACTGATGCCAATGTTTTGATAATGGAAATAATATTCCGTCAGGAGAACCCGGAAGGGAGGGAAAGTCTCTTCAGTGAAATTATCAGGGAATTCTGGTGGGATTTCCCGAATATAGACAGTTTTCCCGTCTTCCTTGGTGCGGAAGCACGTTGGTTCCCGGTAACGGGACTTCACCGGAGGTTTCGCTGTTGCTCCGACTGATTGCGGTTGATATTGATAAGGTGTCGCCGGTGGGGCCACCTCAATAGATGGAGGAGCGTGACGGTGAAGCGCCGGAAATCGCTGTTCGTAGTCCTCGCGCAATTGCTGAACCTGTGATTGCAACCGTTCCAAATTCTCGGCCATAGAATCCTGCATTGCCGAAGGTTCAGGTTCGGACCGTACAGGAGAGGCAGGTTGACTACCACTCTCCCAAGGCATAGATCGAGCTTCCACTGTGAGCTGAGCCGGTGCGGGTGAATGACCCTGGCTGCGATTTCGTACTTCCCGGTCAGCGGGACCAGGTATCTGATCGCTGTCCATAGGGGTCTGTCTCCCACGACGAGAGCCAGTGGAAACCACCGATCGCGCTGGTGATTTAGACTTCTTGTGTTTACCTCGACCGCGAGAACGTCGGCGATGACGGTCAGAAGTTCCCTGTGCCTCTGAGACAGAAGCTGTCGATCGAGTAGATCCAGTTGGATAAATAGGCGTCTGACCTTGAGGTCGTGCAGAAGCGCCTTCAGGTTGAGTTTCATCCAAATTCCATGTAGTCTGAGGACCTTGTTGACGCAATTGTCCCAATAGAGTTGGTCGCATCTGCCGAATGGGCATAACTCCGGGTGTTACCGAAGTAGGTTCTGTAGCCAGAATTGGTCCGCTCACTGCAGATGTTAGCACGAAATCAGATCGTTGTGGCGGGCCTGCCAATTGAGCCTGGGTCGGTGTCGGAAAGACGGGTCCCGGCATGGCTGATGCTCCAGGTGCAGCGAAAGTGCTTGGAGCCAGTGCCGTGGATGGACCTGGAACATACCCAGACGGACCAGCCATTGCGGCGCCTTGTGGTTCCGGGCCTCGACCAAGTCGGGGTGGACCACCATACATGCGCATCACCGACATAGGGTCCTGTCCTTGGGTTTCCATATCAAGGATGGCCTGATTGATGACGTCGACATGGCCATCATCCAAAGTTAGTTCACCCGTTACCCGACTGAAATGGGTATCCCCGGGAGCCAAAGTGTTCAAGGTGTTGACATATGGCAAAGGCGAATACTCAGCCAGTCCATTTCGAGGGCTCCGCCAAATGAGGGTGATGGCTGACCAAGGCTGGGGACCATGGCCAACGATGATTTCCCGATAGACTTCCCAGTATACGGGGAAACCCGTTCGAGCCAGATGAAAGAATTGATCAGGATCAAAGTCCGGATCACCAGGGTCAGATGGAGGACCGACCACGTAGATGTGATGGCGCGGTTGTTGAATTCCTTCCGGCGTAAGCCGAATTAGGGCCACAATGCGGGTAACCGCTTGACGATGCAACACCTGAAGGTAAGCTGGCACCTGAATGACATCCGCAAGTTCCTGAGTAACCTCTCCTGTAGAAGGGTGCACCCGGCGGGCAAATTCCCGGATAACCGTAACGTCTTCCAAATCGAAACGGTTGAGGCACGGGGTAAACCCTGTTGGACCGGTGGTACCGGCTGGTGATGCCGCAGCGTGAATAACGAAACGCAAGGCTTCGTCATATGATCGCTGAGGGATCGTTGGGTACCATTGCATCAGTTCTTCACGGGTAGATGGATATCTTGGCTGTGTGGCAGTGCCAAGAGTTGATGCAATACCAGGAGGAGGTCCACTCACCGGCGGGTGGACAGCAATGGTGACGCTGGATGAAGGGGTCACCACTGGCATACGAACCAACGGGGGTACGGCCACCGTGGAGGTGACCGGTGGAGCCACAGAACCAGGAACTACCGCAGCAGCTCCCGTAAGGGGTTCGGAGGCCACCGATCTACCCACCGCACGCAGATCAGGGGACATTTGGTCAAAAATGTTACTCTCGAAAGCCCCGGATTGACGCAGGGCTGATTCCTCCGTAGGGGTGGAGCCACCAGAGCGAGGGGCGGCCTGGGCACCAGATGGCTGAATATTGTCCTCAACGTCCTGTACGGAGAGGCTAGCCAATGGGATTTGAGCAGAGACCGGTGTACTATGGTCCATCTGTTGGCCTGGTTCCCATTCCAAATTCGCCCCTTCCAATCCAGTGTAAACTGGAGCCCGAACACCCGAGGGGGTCCCCGGCTGTTGAACCACCGAACTGGCTGGTGATGGTCCAGACCCAGTTGAACGGATGGTGATAGGCGGATTGTTCTTATCCCGTGGGTCTCCAGTCCCTGGAATGAAGATGGTTCGCGGAGGTAACTCCGTAGGTAGTGGCGGCAATCGGGTTTCACGTTCCCGTCGACGAGCTTCTGCAACCTCCGCCGGATTGGGTGCTTCTTCCGAAATCCCAACCGCGGTGGTGGCATCGTCGTCCGAAATCGAGGCAGAATGATCATCAGGCGGAGCTCTTCGTTGAGCTCGGTCCTGCTGTTCGCCACTGGAATCGTCCAGAGGGGTCCGATTGGGGTCAGCTGGATGGATTCTGCCGGTTATCTGGGTAAACCAGTTAAAATCCAGCAGATCATTGCGACGGCGGACCAATGGATAGGCCAAACGGTAATAGTCCCGCAACAAAGGGATTAGATGGCCCCAGAAAACCTCTCGTAAGAGAGATGCCCGGTTTCCTCCGATTTCTTCAGGAGCCAACAAGGACCAGGCAAAACGCCCACGATATTGATGGATAGAGCCACGACGACCAGTTAGTTGTAGCCGTAAGGCTTTCTGTTCCTGCACCTCCATGGGTGAAGGGTCGCGGTCGAAAGGCGTACAGGGCGTGGCCTGAACCAGGGGTCCGATACCGATTCGGCCTTCAGCATAACAAAGCTGAATGTTTCGATTGTCCGCTGCGTAAGTGAATGGGACACCACCCAAATAAATTGATTGGGCCCATTCATTTAAAGTCAGTCCATTGGCCACCTCTGTCAAAATCCCATAGATGGTCAAGACGTCAGCAAGTGCGTATTGCACGTGCCGCAGGGACGGGAAAACAGAAAATCCACGAAAACCCGATTGACGGAGGGTTTTGGGAGAAATCAGTCCAAACGCTTCGGCAAGGGTCGCCAGTCCGAGATGGGTTTCCCGGAAGGATTCCCCTGCGGTGACTTGGAGGCTTTCCCAAGGTAACTCGGGCCATTCCGGAATTTGTCGACGACGAGCCGCTCGAAAGCCAATCGCTTGAGCCACGACTTCGCCGAGTTCGACAAATGAAGCTTCGAGTCCAGTCAACCCACAGAAGCGGGCCAACCGTAGTAGATCATTGGTGGTCCCAGTCGTAACGAAATAAACAGTCTCTGGGGGTTGGAGAAGCATTTGCAATAAATGCAAAACCGGAAAAAAGTCCGAGGTTGATGCCAAAATCTCACTAACCATAATTAGATAGACGGTGGGCTGTGGAGATGGAATAGGGCCCACCATTTGGATCATCGTGATGGTAGCTTCCGTAGGGTTCCCGAATTGGGGGCTAGACCCACCTTCAAGGTCGAAAGCAACCACTCCAGTTTCCCGGTACATCTGGTAGATGTCAGGAATAACGGTCAGAAAAGTCATTAAATTGTTCACAACGACCCTTCCGCCGAAATTAGATGGTACTACCAGCCGTTCGTTACCGAACTGCTGGTGCTGACGAATAATGTCTGGTGAGACGAGCTCCTGTGCCGCTGCACGGAGGGACTGACGAAGCTGATCATCAGTTGTCGGGTCCAAGTTCGAACGCAACCGATCCGCTAAATGCTGGTGAAGAGACTGAAGCGTGCGTCTAGCGGCTCGGGCCTCGTCGCGTCGTTGTGGAGGCACCCGATTTATCTCTTCCACCGTGACTGACGGGTAGAGGAGTCTCGCTGCTCGGTCTTCTGGGGTACGGGCTTCAGCTGACTGCTGCTCGATCGTCTCGGTTTCGAGGCGTCTTCGATGTAGCGAATGGCTATGATCCGGAGAGACCGTAGGTAGTCGTTCGAGGAGGGAATCCATACCACCAGCTAAACGCTGATCGCCAGAGGCACCCTGGTCGTCAGACAGACCAGACCCCTGTAAAGGGCTAGCGGGACCAGGTTCAGCAGGGCCCCCAGGTTCTTCAGCTTCTGCCGATTCTTCATGCTGTTGTTCATCGTCATCTGACGTAAGGTCGACAGTCACTGGTCCTTTTGAGGATTCCAGTTCAGGAGCTGGGTTACCTGCGTCACCAGCCGCAGAAGAAATAGGGCCGGGTTCCACCGGTGGGTCGCTGACTGGTTCACGAGACCGGTCGGCCCCATGAGATGACTTCGCCCGTTTACGAGGTTTCTGTGTTGATGGCGAACGAGAACGGTCTTCCGGGTCCGTAGGGCACGTCGCATCGATACTCCGGCTTCGTCGTTCCGTTTCTGCGATGCGAGTAATCGCTTTCTTGGCCGCGTCCCGACGGGGACGAGGCGACGCAGTCGAGTCCGAAGGCGATGAGGTCAGTTGCGACACACGAGCTGCCGCCTGACGTTGAAGAGCTCGCATTTGAGCAAGCTGCTGATTCACTCGAGCCAGTTCTTGCTGAGCCTGTTCCAACGTCTCTTCATCTGTTGTCGACTGTTCCTCAGGAGCGTCCGCCGGGGCTCCAATAGAGGAAAGAAGATCAGCCACGGAAGGGGTCGACGCAACCTTCCGAAGCTTCGATGTGGGATTTCCAGACGAGCCTGCCAAAGCAGTTCCACTCGCAGTCGCCGCTGGGCGTTTCTGACGTGACTCTGGCCTAGCAGTTCCAGGAGGAGTTGAAATTGTCCCCGATGAGGTGGTCCCAGCCGCTGCCGGCAATGGCCGAGACTGCTGACCAATGTCCAATTGACCAGATGGAAGGGTCGAGCTCTGCCGGTCCGGCTCAGTTTCGTCCCTGGCTGGTGGTGTAAACCTTTCAGCCTCAGAAACTGCTCCAGCCGGAGAGATCGGGAGATCCACCGGATGTGGGGAAATTCCCGATGGCGGAGGAGTTGGAGCGACTGGCCGCATGTGGGGTTGATACGGCAGTGTCACCGCCGCCAAGGCACGATTGGCATCGGTCACGACGCTGTAAAGCGGACCGCTAGACGTCTGAGCCAACCCAGAGGACGTTGTCACGGGACCGTGACTGGAGGGATTTGGAGGCACGTTGAAAACACGGGCAACGGCATCCGAGTGTCTAGGCTGGAGCCCAAGCGGCGTCCGATCAGCAGTGAGTTCCTGATCCACGGAAACATAACCACCAGGAGGCGGAAAAGTGTCCAGGTTATCTGGGTCCATTGGTGGTTGCTGACCAGACCGAATGGGTCCAGGCAAATCCTGTCGCTGATTGTCACTCATGGCGCTAAGCTAGGCAAGTAATTGCCAGAATGGAAGCTCAGCGTAAGGCACAAATCCTCAGGCACACCGAATAATATAAAATATTTGATCCAGAAGCACAGAAAATCACCAGCTCTGAAACACGCAAAAAGAAAGTGTAGGAGACAATCACACATGTAAAGTTTTCTTGTGAGGTACATATATACGTAAACAAACATGGGGTGGAGGTGATGAGAAAAAGAGAAAAAAAAGTGAATAGAGAAGGGTGTTGGGGACAAAAATTTGACCCACCCAACCTATAGAAGTTTGAAGTTTGAAAGAAACCACCCCCCCATTGCTTGTGCAGGGAAGTACACTGACTAGGTGACCAGCAACAGTCTATTGCTGACAAACTAAGACGCACTACACGCACGCAAAAGACCCTGCAGGGTGACTAAGCCCACAGAGACCCTAGTACACATACGTACGTACCTAGACCTCAGTCAACAAGCGTACACAGCAGAAGTGCAATTATACGTATATATACGTACCTGCCGTAGGCTCCCACCTCAGATGAAAAATCAATAAGTGCAAGCCACGGCCTACGTACCCAGTAGGTAACTACCGTAAGACAAGAAAACAAGTGTAACTAGACTAAATGCTGGAACAAAATGACCAAAATGAAGAAACAAAATGGACAAAATGATGGACAGAGAAGAACACAAAGCACTTACGTGCAGAAAACTGACCATGACCAGCACTTACGTGCAAGTTGGGTGTAAACCCGATTGAAACCTACCTCTGGATGGATCAATCCTTACGTGAAGAAGATACCTTGACCGGCCGCTCAAGATATGGCTTCAATTTTTCAATGTGGATGATTTCTTGCTTCTGCTGAGAACCAATCTTCTGGATCTTGAAGTTGACTTCAGAAAGCTTCTCCATTATCCGGTATGGTCCTTCATACTTCGGCTGAAGTTTGTGGCACAGGCCTGAGGGGGTAACCCCTGTGACCTTACGCATGACCAGCATTCCTGGCTCATAGTGGATCGGACTGACCTTCTTCTCATGGGCCAATCTGTTCTTCCTGGCTGAAGATTCCAAGCACGTACGTGCCTCCGACCAAGCTTTATGAAGAGTTGCCAGATGCGATTTCTTATATTGATCATAATTCTCCACGACTTCTTCATTCTGACTGTCGAAGAAATGATCAAGCGGTAAGCGCAGATCATGGCCGGTCATCAGAAAATGTGGTGTATCTCCCACTGAACTATGGACTGATGAACGGTAGATGCACAGCGCCCAAGGAAGATAATCGTCCCAATCAGTCTGATGGGCATCAGCATACTTCATAAAGATTGACCGTAAGGTCTTATTCAATCGCTCCACCACACCATTGGACTGAGGATGGTACGAAGTCGTGCGTTGGAGTTTGGATCCACTCAACTTGCCAAGCGCAGTGAACAGTTTGGACAGGAAATTTGTCCCTCGGTCAGTGAGCAGATTCATCGGCACTCCCCATCTAGCTACAAATCCATTGAAGTAGTAGAAGGCTACCGTCTCTGCTGTTTCGTTCTTCATTGCAAAGGCCTCGGCATACCTTGTGAAGTGATCCACGATGACCAAGATGCAAGTGTTGCCTCTTATCGTCGGATTCTTCGTGCAATGCATGACGTCCAGACTGACCAGATCAAGGGGACGATGTGCTCGGATTTCGTTCTTCAACCCGGCCTGTGGACGGAGGGGCCCGGGGTTGAACTTCGCACAAACCTTACATGTGCGGATGTAATCGGCGAGGTCCTGCGCCATAGTTGACCAGTAGTAACGTGAGGCCAGGCTCGCATAGGCGGCCTTATGGCTGCGATGGCCACCAACCATAAAACCTGAGTGAACCTCATCTAGGATCATCTCCCGATAGACTTCCGGCACCGCAATGACCTTAAATGCAGTACCTCGACGACGACCCCGCTCGTCCAGGTGCCATCTGAAGAGAAGTCCATTCTGGATGAAGTAGTGATTCCGGAGTTTCTTCAAGCATGCCGCTAATAGACCATCCTCCGGTAGAACCTTCCGTTCTATAAGGTCGAACATGGGTCGAAATTCGGGGTCGGCCCGCTGTTCTCGTTTCCAGGTGGCCAAGGTTACCTGCTCGTGAATGACTGCACAGACTGTGGGGGGGTACATCACATCTGTTAGATCCATCTCCAGCTCCGTTGGCCTTTCCGGCGATGGCAGCCTCGAAAGCGCATCTGCAACCACATTGCCCCGACCAGGTCGATATTCTATCACGAAATCGAATTCCTGTAAGCGGAGCGCAAATCGCGCCTGTCGTCCAGCTCCAAGAACGGACTTATTGCTGAGGAGATCTCGCACTGCCATATGATCCGTCCGAATGATGAAAAGATTCGCAGACACGTAGTGGCGAAACTTTTGACAAGCCCAAACGACTCCAGCTCCTTCCAGATCCGTTGCCGAGTAATTCCGCTCGTAGGAAGTCAAAGTCCGGCTGGCGTAAGCCACTGGACGCGTCGTCACGCATCTGGCTGCCCCGGGTTTCTTCGCACTTCGTGGCACTGACACTGGCTGTTCGAGAACAGCCCCCAGACCATGGTGACTGGCATCTACCGAAATGATGAAGATTTTGTTGAAATCTGGGTAAGCCAGAACCGGAGCCTGGGTGAGGGCCCTTTTCAAAGCATCATAAGCCACCTGACGAGCTTCTGTCCAATGGAATTCGGAATCTTTCTTCAGGAGTTCTGTCAGGGGAGCCGCAATCTTGGCGTAATTCGGCACGAATCGACGATAGTAACCGCTCATCCCTAGAAACGATTTTACGCCTTTGATATCCGTTGGAGGAGGCAGCTTCGCCACGGCTGCCACTTTACTCGAATCCACCGAGATACCCTCCGAACTGACGATATGCCCTAAGAAAGGGACTTTCTTCCGAAGAAACATGCATTTCTTCAGCTTGATCCGCAGCCCGTTGTCGCGAAGCTTCTGGAAAACGACTCTAAGCATGGCAAGATGCTCAGACAGGTCAGGTGACGGGATGAGAACATCATCAATGTAGACGGGCAAGCCGGTCAATACCTTCTCCATGATGCGCTGAAATGTAGCTGGCGCGTTGCAAAGCCCAAACGGCATCACATTCATATGGAACAAGCCCATATGGGATACGAACGCAGTTTTCTCACGGTGCTCGGGATAGACTTCCACCTGCCAGTAGCCAGCTGCTAAATCGATAGAGGAAAAGATCGAGCTACCTTTGAGTTGGTCCATGATCTCATCGATCTTCGGCAGTGGATAGTTATCCTTCTTCGTAATCTTGTTCAGCCGTCTATAGTCAATCACCAATCGTGTTGATCCGTCCTTCTTGCCGACGAGGATGCAAGGGAACGACCAAGGACTGGTTGATGGTTCGCAAACGCCTTCGGCCAGCATAGAGTTGATGTGCTTCTCGACTTCTGCCTTCTGCTGGGGGTTCATACGATATGGTCGGCTTTTGACGGGTCCGTCCTTTCCCGTGTCGATCACATGCTGATCAATTTTCGTACGCCCAGGATTTCCTGGACGAGCCACGATATCGTAGAACTCAAGGAGTAAGTCCTTGAAGCTCTTCTTCACTTCTTCAGACGCATCCATGTTATCAAAGTCGACATGAGTCTCAATGTCCCGTACCTTCTCTTCATATTCACGAAAATTTATTTTTAAGCAGGAAGTTTCCCCTTTGGTTACCTTTACTTGTTAACCAAAAAGTATAGAAAGTTTCCCCAAAATTCAGCTTGGGAAATTCATCAAGAAAGGGGTCAGTTGAAGGCCCATAATTCCTTTTTCTCATTAATTCCGCCTCCAACGGACCAGCTGCTTCGCCAGCCCGCGTCGGGCACATGCTTTAAGATAGGGAGCTTCCAGAAAATTCTAGAAGTTTCTGGAAACTCTTCCTCAAATGAAAGGGGTCCGCCCGAAGGTCAAAGTGTGAGTGAGCTGTCAGACGCCTGTCAGCTCACTGGAAAATTCAAAATTTCCATCAGTGTTTGCGTCAGGAACGGCCGAAAGCGGTCGGGTTTTCCCCCCAAATAGCAGTGCGTCTTCCCGTTGTGCCAGCGATTTGGCCGGGAACAAAAGGCGTCCTTTACCCATCTAGGACACGAGTTAGGGCCCTCCTCTGACCCACACAGGTTAGAGAAGATGATCTGAGCACAACAACACACACCCCACGTTGAGGGCCACATGAGCGCATTATGCTCGGCCAGGAATCGCACATTAGGAACGCACCGTAGGACTTTGCAGGAGGCTCCTTTTTGGCCTAATTTTCCCTTTCTATGTGGCCTCCTGGCCTTAATTTTTATTGTGACTAACCACCAAGCCACGGCCAAACTGGCATTAATGTTTAGTAGGGGCTTCATGCCCAGGTTTTACCTTTTTGTCTATTTTTCGGGTTTTCAATGAAGAATTGGGATTTTGAGCGGGGCCCACCTTTGAGCTGAGCTAGAAGGCCCCTTAATTACGGCCTTAGTCGTTATTAAGGGGGCGCTTGCATTATCGGGATTATAGATATAAAATTTAGACCGATAGCTCAATCTTAAAGAAATCCCAACTAAACTTACTCTGGTTGGCGGGGCATCTTTTGACAAAATTTCGGCAACGGAGATCACGTGCTTGGCTAGCTACCGGTATGGCTTAAAATTTTGAAATTTTATTGAAGCTGCAAACGACAACGTCGAATGCACTGGGTGAAAGAGCATAAAAAGCCGGTTACAACGATGTGCATATCTCTCCTGTACGTAGTTGCAATCAAAAGTTACAGGCGGTTGAATATATGACAAAGTTACGTTTACCATTCCCGACGCGAATGCTAATGTAAAAACGAATCGTTCGGAAATGAATTCTACAGAGCTTTTCACGTTGCTTTTGGGTTGGATTTGTTTATTATTTTATGAAATACACTGTGCGACTTATTAAAAGCATAATATTTGCGAAAAACTGATGTGATTAGTGCGAAACTTTTCATTTTCATTTTCTCATAAATGCTGCGACCAAACTCGCTCAAATTTTGCATGCACGTTTATTTCAGAGGTACGCAGGGGCAACTTTTTTAGTTTTTGTTTAAATCGTATATTCCGTGAGATATTGACTTTCAAATTTTTCGAATATTCATAAAATACTCAAAATTGCATAAATCGAAAAACTGAAAAAATTGCCCCTGCGTCATGTTCATTTACGCATTTGTGCCAAGTTTGAGCTAATTTCATTCAGCCGTTAATGAGTGACAGCGTTTTGAAAATTTCAGCTTATCCCTCTTGTGTAAGTCGCAAGCCAAGCACTGGATTATTCAAATTCCGCATATTGTTAGCATTTAGCACCAGCTACCTATACTGAAAGTTTGAAATAGATTCGTTGGAAAATAAACTCAGGAGAACCGTTCCCGGTAATGCAAGCGCCCCCTTAAGTTTGGATTAGAAACTGTTATTCCCCACAGCCGGCAACTCGGTGTTGCCGGCCATATTCTACAGTGAAGGCGCCCAAGACTTGAAAATTATTGTTCATGTAATTGTTTTTGTTTTAGCGTTAGGTCGGCATCGAAAGTCCTAGGCTTCATTATAGGCTGTTTTCAACCAAATCTAAAACGTTGAGTCATCAAATGGTTTTGTTAATTAATAATTCAGAGTTTGAGGAGGAATGGCCGGCTTCCTCCAATCACTAATTTAAATATGTTTTTAGTAGCTTTGTTTAATAATAATTGCTTAGCAATTATTATTTACTCTGGCTTTCGTAAAGTTCTAATTAAACTTTCCGTTAAGTGAGGAAAACGCGAGGTTTTCCAAAATTCGAGCTATCAAACTTTAAATTTTCCAAAGTTGGTAGAACAGCAACGTTCACAGAAATTTACCAAAATGTGCATAAAATCAACTGTTAGGGACAGTACCTAGAATTTTAGCCTAGAATTTTAGGCTTCAGCCGGCCGACGACTTTTGCTCACCGGCCGGCCGCCGGCTACCGGCCGGCGGCCGGTGAGGCCGGCCGGCTAACGGCCGACCGGCCGGCCGGCAAACGGCCGACCGGTCGGCCGGCCGGCTGCCGGCTGGGATACAAATCACCAATCAGAAATTTACAAAATAGAGCAACTAAGCTTAAAATGGATTCCAAATCTAGTTTTGCTAATTTTTTATGTTATGATGTGCTATTTTTCTAAGACAATATCCGAAAATAAATATCTTAGCAGTTATAATAACTGAACTGCAAACTGCTCTAGGCCGGTAGCTGTCCGGCCGGCCGGCTTACGGGCTCACCGGCCGCCGGCCGGCCGGGTGAAACCCCGGCCTCCGGCGATCGTGAAACCCCGGCCGGCCTCAAACACTAGTTAGGACTAGTTAATGTAATTAGTAATTGAAACCTGTTTAATAATTAGGTTTGTTTTGGAATTAAGATGTATTAGCTAAGTCAGAGTGTGTGTGTGTGTGTGTGTGTGTGTGTGTGTGTGTGTGTGTGTGTGTGTGTGTGTGTGTGTGTGTGTGTGTGTGTGTGTGTGTGTGTGTGTGTGTGTGTGTGTGTGTGTGTGTGTGTGTGTGTGTGTGTGTGTGTGTGAGTGTTTGTTTTGCGTGTTTGTATGAATGAGGCAACTCATGTAAACTCCTTTTGTGCGATAAGGGTCTTGAGGTTTGCCGGATGTGATTGACCTTAGGAAATTAGGCAGGATAAGGGTTGATCTGATTAGCAGGCACCCAGATATTAGCAATACAGTACGTAGGTATGACTGTTGCATAAATGTTGTATAAGTATGCCAGCAGTGGTTTGGTTTGGTTTGCAAAAATTTGGTTACCCCCCCCGAAAAATTTTTCAGCGGGCCCCCCCCCTTTTCAAAATCCTGGATCCGCCACTGATTTTGGTTGGGGAAGGGGTAAGCTCTGGCAATTTGGCGGTCGACCCACGAAATGTGATGGGGTACCCCCGACCCTGGCATTTTTTTAGGGTTTTGAAAGTGGGGGGGCTTCCGAAAAGTGGGGGGGGGCGACCCAAAGGTAAAATACGTATACCGAAATTTTTAGCGGGATTTTAAATTTTACCTATTTAAATTTTTAAATAGCTACCTACCTTATTTAAATTTTTAAATTTTAAACTAAGCGAAATTTTACCGATTTTTTTTGAGGTTGGAAAAATCTTTTGTCGCAGATTTGGCTGAGAAGGTGCCCAAAGTGTATGTATAAATCGTGGTAGCTGATTTGATCCGATCAGTAGAAGAATCGATCGATCAAAATCGACAAAAAATTTTTGTCTTCGATTTTCGCGAAAAATCGCCTACATATATATAGCCTCAGAAAGTCCATAAAACTGTTGAAAACGTGTATTTCACGCACTAATGAACACTTTAAGCCAAAAATTTGAACATTTTTGAATAATTTTGCAAAATTTACCCTAAAAATACCCGATTTTTGGCCAATTTCTCGCGCCCTCGGCGCGACTACCCCCCCTCCCCCAGTTGGCAGGGGGGGCCGGGGGCCCCCAAAAATTTTTGGGGGTGGTTTGGAAAAATAGCTGGGGGGGTTACCCCCCAAACCTCCCCCCAATTACACCTATGCCTATGGGTTGGGGGCGACAGCCCCAAAAATTTGAGAATTTTTTGAAAAATCACTGTTGAAACGTAATAGAAGCTTTGCATTCTTGTTAAGTTTGAGTGCTACTTCCACATTTTGGCTTGGTCATTCTGTCGTCATTTTTATTTTGGCGTCGTCAAAACTATTGTTCGTTTCTGCAAATGACGCTATTTTTGACCAAAAAAACCTAGGCTAAAAATCGTTAAAAATAGCTGTATATAAATTGAGAAAATTTTTCAATTTTTTAACGAATCCCAAATCGACTTTTCGCGACCCCCGCCCCCTCTTGACCAACTTGCATGTAAAATTTGAGCCCGCTAGCTCATCCCCATCGCCCAAACGGGGGGTTGGTTTTTCCCCCACCACTTGCGGGTTGGTTTTTTTCCCCGACTTCTATACCCAAAAGTGACCTCAAAAACGTTCATGACCGAAGTTCGAATTTCGGCTGCTATTTACTAAGGGGAAACCCTAGAAAAGCCATATTGGTCATATGACATGTCCTGACTGTGCGCTATCGATGCATATATAGAAGTTCCCAGTCGAACTCTGAGCCTTCCTGGGGTGGGAGAGTTTTTGTTAAAAGTTTAACAAATAAAAAATCACTAATATTTTGTTACTGAAGTCGGAACAGCAGCTAGAGCAAAACTAACGCAAAATTCGGGCTCAGCGACTTCGAAAAATCCTTTTTTGAAAAACTATGAATTTTTGTTTTTTAGGTTGCCCGATACTTCTGGGAGCCCAACCTGGTAACCAGCCAGGCCGGAACAGTAGCGGCGCCAGGATTTTTTGAAGGGGGGGCGACCAAAGCATCCGGCGACCTTTTTTGGAAAATCCAAAATTTTTGCCAAAAATTTTACCTTCATTTTCCAGAAAATTTCTCAAATTGTAGCAAAATTTTCCGATTTTTAGCAAACATTTGCCGATTTTTAAAAAAATTTCTTAATAACACTCAAATTATGCATATAAACAGCTGGAAAATTTTCAAGGGGGGCACTGCATAGGTGTAACGGGGATTTGGGTTGGAGGGGGCCCTCCCCCGGAATTTTGGGGGGGCCCCCTTTTTAGATCCCCCCCCCAAATCCCCCCCCACGACCCCCCCAAACCTCCCCCAAAAAATGTTTTCTATTTTTATGCCAAAAATCGCATTTTCAGCCATTGCTAATACCGAAAAACATGAAATCATTAAGTAATTTTAACATTAGACAGTGTGTTTAAAGTCGAAAACTTGATTGCCAACATGTTTCTGAGTCCAGAATAAGGTCAATATTGAGTCTAGAAGTCCATAAAACCGTTATAAACGTGTATTTCTCGCGATAATAAACACGTTAAGCCAAAAATTTGGACTTTTTTAAAAAATTTTGCCAAATTTACCCTAAAAATGCCCCATTTTTGGCCCAATTTTCGCGCCTTCGGCGCGACCACCCCCCCCCCCAGTTGCGGGGGGCCGGGGGCCCCCAAAAATTTCTGGGGGGGGGGGGTTTGAAAAAATGGCTGGGGGGGTTACCCCCCCCCCAACCCCCCCCCCCCCCCCCAATTACACCTATGGGGCACTGGGCCCCCTGCCTCTCCCCCTCCCTAGGACGTTTGTAGCCACTTCGGACTGTCTAGTTGGTACGTGGAGGGTCGGGAAGGGACCGGCAAAGGTAACGTCCACGTGACCATGGGTCATACCCCACCATCATACTAAGTCCTAAGTTTCTCTGCTAAAATATCTGAAAATAAGTTATAATCACTCACAAACCTTAAAAAACAACGTTTTAAAACAACTTTAAAACTGCATTTTAGAGCCACCAGACCTCATATATATATATATATATATATATATATATATATATATATATATATATATATATATATATATATATATATATATATACGTACTGGACACTGCCAGAGCCCATTATCAGTGACCGCTAAAACTTCGGGGGGTTAGTCCGTCGCCCTAATTGGAACACTAGGTTGGCGGTTTCCTGGTTTATATATCCATTGGCAATTTTTATCGGGGGGCTTCATGGGGGCCCCTGATGGGGAGCATATTTTCATTACATCTTTCGAATTTTTGTGGGTTTTTCTGTACAAACTGCTAAAAGTCGCTAAAGATGATTATAGCAAGGTTAACAAAAATCAAAATTTGTTTTTTTGGCTGGAACTTTCGCAAAACTAAACCAAATCGATTACTTTGAGGACCCATGGATAGGTCTTGGGCTACGCTTTAAACCACCGTAGTTTCGCTGCTCTACGACCTGCGGTAAGTTGCAGTAGGCGAAAGTTTGTGATTTTTTTGTTATCGGTGTCACAAAAAATCACTCGTTAACAAAAAATCAGTGGCGGATTGGATCCCAGAGAGCAGCTAGCAACACTTTCTCACCAGTTTTGGATAGAGCGCATTAAATAACGTATACGTATATTTAGAACCCAAAACCAACAACCTAGTGTTCCTACTAGGGCAACTGACCCCGCCGAAGTCTTAGTGGTCACTGACATAGATGTGTTAGGGGGGGGGGGTGGGTGGGGTGGGGGGACCCCCCCCTACCAAAATGACAAATTTTTTTTGATCACCCCCAGATTTTTTGCCCAGCCACACCAATGGTCACTGATGGCCCCCGGCAGGGTCTAGTATGAAGTCTGGTGGCTCTAAAATACCGTTTTAAAGGCTAAAACGTTGTTTTTTCGTGTTTGTGAGTGATTATAACTTATTTCCAATCGTTTTGGCAGACAAGCTTAGGACTTCGTATCTTGGTGGTATATGACCCACGGTCACGTGATCCTTGCCGGACTCTCCAGTTACCAACTGGGCAGTCAGAAGTGGCTACAAACATGTCCTAGGGAGTTTTCTAGTGCGCAGAATTCAAATCTGGCATTAGTTTTAGGCAACAGTTGTCTACTACTGACTTCTGGAATCACGTTTACCGTCGGACGGTTCAAGCCCGGCTGGTTATATACCAGGTTGGACTCCCAGAAGTGTCAGACAACCTCGAAAACAACGGCTATAAGGGTTTTCGAGGTCGCTGAGCTAGAATTTGGCGTCAGTTTTGCTTTAGCTGCTGTTCTGACTTCAGTAACAAAATATGAAAGTGAGTTTTTATTTGTTAAAATTTTAACAAAAAAATCACCCACACTAGGACGGCTCAAAGGTCCGACCGGGAACTTCTATATTGTATATACATGTATGGATAGCGCACAGTCAGGACATGCCATATGTGCAATATGGGTTGTCTATGGTTTTGCCTTTGTAAATAGCAGCCGAAATTCGAACTTCGGTCATGAACGTTTTTGAGGCCACTTTTGGGTCCTTCACTTAAGGTCTGCCCTGAACTCATGTAGAGGGCCTAGGGGCTCAAACTCACAGGCCCCCCCAGACTTGGGTAGCCCCCCCAGGATTCGGGCCCTGTGTTTTTTGCGAAAAAAACTGCGAAATTCCGCACTTTTTTTGAAAATTCCGCAACTTTTTTTCGGAGCTCTGCGTAAAGTTCCGCAAAAATTTTTGGCCTTGAGTAGAAATTTTCAGTTGTCTCAGTTGAAAATTAAACGTGTTTCAGATACTTTTTGAAGAAAATTTTCAAAAAATTTTCGCGCCTTCGGTGTGTATTTTTATATACGTAGACACCTTTCAATCTTTGCCGAGTTAGAATGCCTAGTGACATCTGTGCAGTGAAATTCTTTTAGTGTTGAAAAATTTGCCAAACCATAACTTTAAGCAATTTTAGCCTTTTAGCAGTTTGCTTATATTCGGATTTTACTGACTGCCGAAACTAAACTTTTGAGAATTTCCAATAAGGATTTTGCCTCGGTTTTACAAAATTTTCTCAGCTTCTAGGGGCTCCGCCCCCAACCCCCTGCGTCTCTCTTCACTATTAAGTTTATATTATCTATATACTTGTAAAAACACACTTACACATGCTTTGACTTTCGAAAAACAGTTAATACTATGCCATAAATGTTAAAAATATGTTTAGATACACTCAAATTACTAAATTTCATTAGTTATTTTTAAAAAACTAAAAAATAAGAATTTCGCAATTTTTTGCGAAATTCCGCAAAAAAATTTGGAAGACTGCGTAAAAGTTTCGACGGAAAAAACTCAGTTCGGGCCTCCCCCCCCATCACTTTAAAGTGCCCGGAAAAATAGGGTTTCGAGGGTAAATTTTGAAAAATGTTTCCGGCTTCGCCGGATTTTTACACATTTTTAAGCATTTTTTAGCTGTTTTAAGTTTAAATTGAAGTTAAAAATAGTTAATATTTTAGCTCAGCAGCAAAAATAGCCATTTTTAAGCATTTTTGAAAAAATTTTCTAGGGATGCACCGGGGCTGGCCCCCGCCCCGGTACCGACCACGGCCAAAAATTAGCAGAATTTTGTAAATTTTTTACATTTTTTGACCAAAATTTTGAAATTTCGAAAGTCAAAAAGTGTTACAAAGCGTTTGTTTTCCAGCCGATATGAATGAAAACAACGATAGTATATATATATAATGTTTGTATATCAAAAAATATTGCTAAATTTAAATTTCCAAGAAAATTTTAGAAAATTTTCTATTTTTGGACCCCCAATTTCCAGGCCCCGGCCCCGGCCGGGGCCACGATGAGGTCCCGGCCCCGACCCCGGTAGTGGCGGCCCCGGTGCATCTCTAAATTTTTCTTACCCCCCCCAGAAATCCGTGCCCCCCCAGACTTGGGGGGGGGGACCGCCCCCCAGACTTCCCCCCCCCAAAAATTTTTGCCTAAGAAAAAGCCAGTATATATATTCTATATGCCTACGAATTCATCCAGATCTATGTAATGCCCGACATAGCCGATCGCGATCTAAATAGTCCTCTTGATCCATTATCCACACCGTTGACTCTTCCTCGCTCCAAACGCCGTGGCTATCGTTCTGGGAAGTACAAGTTTATTGGCGTCCCGTCACGAAGTTTTATTCAGGCCAGTCGCAAGGCTAAACGTGTTCGTTTCTTTCGAAATGGTGATCAATACTTCAAAGGGATATGGTACGCTATTTCGTCTGAGCGATTTCGTAGCCTGGACGCTCTCATGGAAGATTTAACTAAGTCGATTGCTGACTTGATAGCGTTACCTCACGGTGTTAGAATGATCTTCACATTAGATGGTTCAATGAAAATTGACACACTAGATGATTTATTGGACGGGGAAAGTTATGTTTGCTCCTCAAACGATGGCTTCAAGAAAATCGACTACATGAGCGCAAAAGAACCGATTTGGAGCTATGGTACGACCATCTCCAAGTATGATAGTACCGGACGTCTTATAGACACGCCAACTCCTCCAATAGAGCCCAATGACTTTGTGAGGCCAAAGATTATCACTATCATTCGAAATGGCGTAAAACCTCGAAAAGTTGTGCGACTCTTACTCAACAAACGTACTGCTCATTCCTTCGAACGAGTAAGAAAACACCGTTTATTTTACTGAATGTTATTATACATATTGAATGCATTTTATCCAGTCTATAGTTAGTTGTTTCCATGTGTGAGGAAAGGAAATTGTGATCACGTGTACAAAATATTATGGGAGGCGCGAAAGCGTGTGCATAAACCTTGTATATAAAGTTCTATTCATTGGCAGTGATGTTTGCGTCTGATTGCGCTGCAGTATATATAGTGTGCTGCTTAAGAGTATACAGCACGGCCTGCAAGTAGCTACAAATAACTTGCAATCAGGGTTTTTTCAAAATCGGACCTGTGTAAATCTTGTGTAAATTTAAATTTCACTGTGTATTTTTGTTTGAAGCTGTGTAAAATTTTAAAGTGTCGTTTTTCAATTGCAATATAAAATAAAATACATTTAGACGTTATTTTCTTGCTACAATATTATTTTCGGATCATTCAAGCCAAAGTTATGCCAACTGCACTTGTGTAACATTTCGGAAGAAGCCACGCGGGGGGTCTCGCCCCCCATAAGTTGAAAAAATTTTTTTAAATTGCAATATAATTCATAATGGGAATTTTTAAAAAGATTAATTCATTAAATGTCAAAACTAAGAGTTGTCAAATTCAAATTTCTGAAAAACACTTCGCCTACTGAAACGATTTCTCTATTTTTCCAACTTTTTGGAATAATTTTTTCATAAACTTGTTGGTTGTGTACTAAGGTTCGATGCTTTACCTGCTACTGGGGACGGCTCCACATAGTGCAGACACACCACCTATATATACAATAGATACGTACCCAAAACAACGGAGGGGGGTCTGGGTGGCAGAGCCCCCCCGATGTTGAGAAATTTTTTAAAATTAACGGCATTGAAAAGTTGTATTTGTTTAGCTTTCGTATTGAATATTTCTTGGGTTTTATGGCAACTATTTTTAGGCTCTGACTGTTTTTATTATTATATATACAAGAGATATAGAAGAAATCATATTGAATAATACTAGCTTAAGAAAATGTATAGTTAAATACTATTTACGAATATTTGCATGCAATACGAAAATAAATTATACGCAACTGTATAAGTAGAAGCATTAGGACTTAGGAGAATAAAACACCCATAACCATGTTGATGCAGAAATGCAGAAAACCATTCTAAACCATTGGAAACAGGCGGGGGTCAGGGGGCGGCAGCCCCCAGTTAAAAGATAGAGCTTTTTTAAAACTTAAAGACTTGAAAACTATTTTTCAGAGCACTTTTTGTAAAAATTTTCGAAAATCTGGCTGTGTATTTTGTTGTGTAAATTAGTTTTTCACTGTGTAAATTTATTTTTTTTGTGTAAATACACAGTATTTTACACAAAAAACCCTGCTTGCAATCGCCTGACATTTTGCGGGAAAGTGCCGAAGAGCATTACAAAACCTCACCTCCTTTTGGTAAAGACCCACCAGCCTCCTCCTGGCCGTGGTTTGGATTGGAGCTGTGAGCTCCAAAACATGCAAAAAGCGTCACACTTTCTAATCTCTCTCTGGCAAAGAGCAAGTCATTTGGTTATTTATATAACTCTTGTTCATGTTTTGACATTTTGACTCCTTTTTTGTCTCACCGCTCGAAAATTTTCCTGATCTTTGAACCGATATAGCTTTTGACTGGGATGCGCTATGAAAGTTATATAAGTATCTGTAATTATGGCAATTCTTCCTGTTTCAACCGGCGCTGGCACACTGTCAAACGTGGCGGGGGAAAATCCAGTCAATTTTTCTATATTTTGACAACTCTGAAGGGAAACAATTATATATATAGTGACTAATTGACTATAGTGCGGTACTATCGAAGACGGTCTACCACACTGGCGGATCCAGAATTTCGTGACGGGGTGGGGTGAAATTTTTCCAGCGGGGGGTCTGGGGGGGGGCGGAGCCCCCCAGAAGTTGAAGAAATTTTTTGTTTTTGCAATAAAATTGGTATTCGGATCTTTAATTCTTTTTATACTGAAGAACTGAACAATTTCATTTAAATTCTTGACATTTTTGGACAAAAATGGTAATTTTCTCCGAAAAATCGGATGCATTTCAAGCTTTTTCTTCACAAATGCAATAAATGTGCGGTTAAAAAGCAGAAAATTCGCGCCGAAGGGGCGAAATTTTTTGGTTTTTTGCCCTTTTTCCTCTTTCCTTAATTTTTCCTACCTTCGAATCGCAACGGGGGGAGATAGGAACCTTTAATCATTGAAAACTGCGTAATTTTGATGAAATTTCGAACTACGTAGGGTTTGTTTGTTTTTATAAAAAGCACGAGCATTCTTAGCTTGTAACTAACTTAAAAATTGAAAAAGTTTAGCTAAATTTACAAAATATATACAAATTTATAATAAAAATAAAACTTTTTAACGTTATTGAAATTTTGCGATCTTTGCAGTTCTGAACGCGGAAGAAAGGTCATGCAATTAGTAACAAATAACCGCAATTTTTATGCTAAATTATAGCATTTTTCCTGCTATGCGCACCTTTTTAGCAAATTGCGCAAAAAATTTTGGGGTAGTGCGCAAAAGAGCGCTAAAGTGTTCGAGCAAAAAAACACTGATACACGTAGTTAATTGGGTCGATTGGTCTTTTGATCGACTGTCCCTAACGAAATTAACTAAACTAGCGAATACCGGAACGGAATAAACAACCTTGTGAATTTTGTGTGGCTGCGTTATACATAATCTAGCATGTATTTGGCGTGTTTAGGTTTTGGCTGACATTACAGAGGCTGTGAAACTAGATTCGGGAGCTGTAAAGAAAGTTTTCACCCTACAAGGAAAACAGGTGATTTGAATCATGATTCAATCTAAGTATATCATAGGGGTCGCGGCAGCGACCCCTATAGTGAAAAGTGGCTGGAGACAGTGTAAAATAAGCTGCGCAGAACCTGCGCAAAATCCTGCGCAGATCCTGGCAGATTTCATGCGCAAATAGTAGAGCACATCGAGTTTAGTATATCAGGGAAGTTTCAGCCCCGTATCACTTACCGTTAAAAAGTTGCGCCCCGGACCGGTTATGGCGGCGATGTTTTTTCCGGTTTCTCCTATTTGATGGTTGTATTGTACATATAATGTTCGCCGCTTTCACGTGAACTGCAGCGGTGGGCCAACCTAAAGGGCTATATGGTCTGGTAGTACCCTCTAAAGAATTTAAGAATCACAACTTTTTTGCGCCGCAGCTGCGCCACATCGCCGCAGTGTTGAAAAGCGGAAAGTGACCATTTTTGTGGTCGTCGCTCAGGTCGAACGTTACGAGCTGGAGCTGATTTCTTTTTATATTCAGAAATTACATATATTGAACTAACTAACGGTCTAGGTTGCGTTTCTCTATCACTTCCCTAGCGACCACAGTGGCCCGTCAAAAATGGCGAAAATTCGAAAAATGTAAAATCGAAATTTCTATCTATTCAACGTTGAAAGCTCAAATCTTCCATACAATGGTTTTCTGGCACGGAGAAGCGATTCCCACAGTCAGTTTTACCGTCAGACCCACCCATCTTGCTGGACTGGTTCCACTTTGCCGTCGGGAGGGTCAAGTCGGAAACCGCCTCCTGGAGGTCCATAGTAGGTTGTACCTGGCCTCTCAAAACTTTGTCCATAGGGGTTTTCTGGTGTGGCCCTAGCTCATTCCCGGTATCCGTTTTGCCGTCCGACGTGCCTATGTTGCTGGGCTGGTTCTACTTTGCCATCGGGAGGGTTAAGGCAGAAACCGCTTCCTGGAGCCCTAAGCCCTAAGTGAACTGACCTACTTTTGTCATAGAACTGCGTACCCAAAGTGGCTGTAGAGTGCTGTGGTTGTTGTTGTTGTGTTGCTTCCGGTCGTTGATGAAATCAATTGATCCGGTCACCTCCAGACAGGCGCCCACAATCCCTGAGGTAGGCAGTCACATCCCTTGGGACCCAAAGGGCCTGGTGGGTGGGATTTGGGCCAAGGTGTTTTAGTCGGGCCACGTCCTCCCTTGGGCATTCCAAGAGGGCGTGATTTAGGTCATCGACTGTTCCGGTGCAGTATATATATGTATGCAGAAAGGGTCGTCGGCAGCACCTATTCTGTGGCAATACCACTTAAGAATAGGCGAAAATCCTCCAATTCTTAGTTGAGATAGCAGCGACCTTTCACGGCGGCTAACGAACTCTTCCTTAGATTCGCCTAATGTTACAATTCACACGGGTAGACGAGAGCCCGTTTTGCCAAGATAACAGTTCTAGCTTGCGAAGTCGAGCTTTCGCCGACGAGACGACAGGTCTATAGTGACGTCTGATTGGTCTAACTTTGAACCAAGATTTGCTAGCTGGTCAGCGAGTTCGTTTCCTGGGGGCAGTTTCATAAAAAATCGACTAGCATGCTAGTACTAGCGTACTAGAACTCGGAATGCTAGTGCGAGATGCAAGTATGACTGTTTCATAAAACTTTTTGAGAACTCGACCAAATTAGCTAAGTTTCTGCTGCGGCTAGCAGTACTAGCATTGCTAGTGCGAGCAATAAGTCTGCTAGTTCAGGGCTTGCGTGAAAAAGGGATAATTCTTTAAAAAATAGTATCTTTTCTTTCAGCGAAGCAAAATATTTAAAATTTAAACATAAAGTCAAGATCAGATCATTCTTCATGCCATAAAAATTTGAATATAAGAACTTTAATGATGCAAAAGTTATTCTATTTTTTTCTGGGAGTTCTCTAGTCAAAATTGACTAGAGAACTAGAAGGCTGCTAGTTGCGAGTTTGGCAGCAGCAGCTAGAGTTTTATGAAACGGGTATATACTCCCAGGCAGCAACTATATCGACTCGCACTCGACCATCAACTAGACTCGCAAATCCAGTGCGAGTACGAACTCGACCCTACAATTTTTATGAAACACATTAGCGACTCGACTCGACAACTAGCAGAGTCTAGTTGTCGAGTCGAGTAGGAAAACTGTTTTATGAAACTGCCCCCTGGTATATCTGAGTGCCCAGGGATCCAATGGATTGCAATTTTCGGCACGGTGCTGAACAGATCTCCTTCAGTAACAGCTATTTTTCCCGTTCCGTTGGAAGTAAGGAGATTCCCCAATAACTTTTACGCATTCACTTATCTCCTGAATTAAAATATAGCAAGCTTAACAAAAAAAATCACCCGAAATTTTAACAAAAAAATCACCTGGGTTTTCTTTAGTGGGGGGGGGGGTGGGGGGGGGGCCCCCCCCCGGCGCACCCCCACTTTTTGGGTTCCCCCCCACTCGACCCCTTCCCCCCCACTCGTTCCCCCCCCACTTTTTTGGGCTTCCCCCCACTCACTATAAGGTGCCCAGAAAATGCCAAATTTTTAGGATTTTTGGTCAAAATTTTCAAAAATTTTCCGGCTTCGCCGGACTTTTTTGGTTACAAATCGTCTATTTTGGTACTAAATCTTGATTTTTGAGCACTTTTTAGCTTAGATGTAGCAGTATACGTAGAAAACACGCAATTTTTACCGCATTTTTAGCATTTTTAGCCCATTTTATTTCCCCCCCACTTTTGGTCTTCCCGCCCCCCCCCCCCCCACACGTGGGGGGGGATCCCCCCCCACTTTCCCCCCCCCACTTTTTTTTGGGCTAGAGAAAACCCAGATCACCCCGCCCTGACTCACAGGAAAGTCGCAGAGACCCAAATTTTTGCATGATAGCCACACATCTCGACATTACGGCCTGTGAGTTTGAGCCCCTAGGCCCTCTCCATGCGTTCAGGGCAGATCTTTAAGTGAGGGTACCCAAAAGCGACCTCAAAAACGTTCATGACCGAAGTTCGAATTTCGGCTGCTATTTACTAAGGGAAAACCCTAGGCAACCCATATTGTGCATGTGACATGTCCTGACTGTGGGCTATCGATACATATATAGAAGTTCCCAGTCGGACCTCTGAGCCGTCCTGGGGTGGGTGATTTTTTTTGTTAAAATTTTAACAAATAAAAAATCATTTTTATGTTGTGTTACTCAAGTCAGAACAGCAGCTAGAGCAAAACTAACGTCAAATTCTAGCTCAGCGACCTCGAAAACCCTATATGCGTTGTTTTTGAGGTTGTCTGGCACTTCTGGTAGTCCAACCTGGTAATCAGCCGGGCCTGAACCGTCCGACGGTAAACGTGATCCCAGAAGTCAGTATTAGCCCATAGTTACCTAAAAACTAATGCCAGATTTGAATTCAGCGCCCTGGAAAACCCCCTAGGACATGTTTATAGCCACTTCGGACTGTCCAGTTGGTACCTGGAGGGTCCGGACGGGTCCGGCAGGGGTCACGTGACCGTGGGTCATACCCCACCAACATATGAAGTTCTGAGTTTCTCTGCCAAAATGCCTGGAAATAGGTTATTATCACTCACAAACACGAAAAAACAACGTTTTAGCCTTTAAAACGGCACTTTAGAGCCCCCAGACTTCATACTGGACGCTGTCGGGGGCCATCAGTGACCACTAAGACTTCGGCGGGGTCAGTTGCCTTAGTTGGAGCACTAGGTTAGCGGTTTGGGGTTCTAAATGCGTTATTTAGTGTGCTCTATCCAAAACTGATGAGAAAAAGTTGCTAGCTGCTGTCTGGGATCCGATCCGCCACCGCCACTGATATTTTTTTGTTAACGGGTGATATTTTTTGTTAAACCTTTAACAAAAAAATGACACATTTTGGTCTACTGCAACTTACTGGTAGGTCGTAGAGCAACGAAACTGGGGTGGTTTTAAAGCTTAGCCCAAGACCTATCCATGGGTCCTCAAACTAATCCATTTGGTTTAGTTTTGCGAAAGTTCCAGCCAAAAAACCGAATTTTGATTTTTTTGTTAAAGCTTGCTATTGCTTCCTGCCATCTTTTCGGTGTTTTCTCGTTGCGCCACACAAACTGGAACAGCTCCGTTAATTTCGGAGCTATAATGTGAGCTTCCGCTTTGTAGATCTCGGCCGGGAGTCCATCCGGTCCTATTGATTTTAGCCGTCCTCGTTTTATACCGATAAATGCGAAAATATTTAAGTTTGAACTTCTAAGCTTATATAATATTTGTGTTATTAACTTCATCGGCTTCTGTAAATTTTGTGGGGAGGAACTAACTTAATGGCTCTTACGCTTGATTAGTCTTTAAGTGGAACCCAACAGCAGTGGCGCACATAGAAAATTTTTTCAGGGGGGGGGGGCGGACCTCAAAAAAATTGGGGGGTCTGGGGGTCGAGGCCCACCAGAAATTGAAAAATTTTTGAAAATAAGGTTGAAAATGGAAAAGTAAGCATAAATTAAGGAAAAGTCTAAAAAATTTAGCGCCGAAGGCGCGAAAATTTTTGAAAATGTTAAAAAAAGTCGCTATAAAGCGTAAATTAAGCAAAAAAGAAGAAAATTTCGCGCCGACGGCGCGAAAATTTTTGAAATTTGATGTCCGCGCTACGCGCGGACAATAAAATTTTTCCTTTACGTCTGGTTTCGGGGGGGGGGCGGCCCCCCCCCCCCCACTAAGTGCGCCCCTGCCCAACAGGGCAGGTTGAACACTGACTGCAGAACGAAAAGGGGAGAAGTCACTTAATGATATTTGCATTTCTCTCCCCACAAATTTTACATCTTTAATATTATATACGCGTTTAGTTTTTAAACTAAAAAACAGCATAATTGTCAGTCCCTCTCATAAAACTCAAGCTTAGAAATTAAATGAAAGAATAAGAAAAAAATAAAAGAAGTAGATTTAAGCGCGAACAAGAAATCAGTTTTTCACGGCAGACTTGATTCTCGTAAGTGTGGAAATATTAAGGTATATCTATTAATTTTGTCGCAATGTTGTGGATCCAACTGTTTGAAATTAGTTAATGTTTAAAACATATATACATTAACATAGGGTCGGGTCCTGAGGGGTTTGTCCGCAGAAAATTTTGAGGGGGCTTGTACCTTAAACAACAATTTTTAGGGGGGCTTGTACCTCAAGAATAAATTTGTAAAATTTTTCAAAAAATTAACGCAAATTTTATTAAAATTTGCAATTTTTTATCAAAATTTTAATTCAGCTTTAAACATCGAGTGGAACTTCTCTTCTTACTTTTTTCAGATTCTTAATTTGCTAGACTCCTAATTAAGGATATAAATTTTATGGGGAGAGAAATGCAAAGGTCATTAAGAAGTGACCTCTCTCTCCTTTTCGTTCTGCAGTCAGTGTTCAACCTGCCCGGTTGGGTGCCACTTGAAGACTAACCAAACGTAAAAAGAGTCATGAAGTCAGTTCCTCCCCACAAATTTTACAGAAAACTCTTTAATTTTTTTGAATCACGTCTACTTGGTGGTCACCAAAATAGGTGCATGTTTCTGTAAAATCTTTTCCAAATTTTGACGTTTTTACATGTAAAACTTAAAAAATGGCTGGATAATTTTAGATGTTTTGACGCTAAAATCAAAGTCTAAGCTTACGAAATTCGGCAGTCAGAAAATAATTTGAAAGGTTAGTGTAAACGTGATTGTGGTAGAGGTTGGAATAGCTGGGGGTTTTGTTTCATGCATGGGTGCAGCCAGTTATGTTTGCTTTGTTGTCTATTTTTTCAGGTTTTGGAACTGTCTGATTTCTTTGAGGATGAAGACATTTTTATTGCTTATGGACCTGAACGACTTTGCCTTGACGATTTTTATCTCGGCTCAGAAGGTTTCATACATTCTTCTTTTTGCTTGTACATTGTATATATACTGGCATTTTTAGGGTTTTGAAAGTGGGGAGGCTTCGCCCGCCCCCCCAGGGAGGGGGCTTCCGAAAAGGGGGGTTGGAGCCCAAGGTATGAATATACCATACCTAACTTTTTAGCGAAAAATTAGCATTTCTCAGGTAAGAATGAAAAAAACGCTGTTTTTAAGCGTACAAAAAAAATTGAAAGAGAAAATTCTTGAAAATTTGACCGCAAAACCTAATTTTTCGTCACTTTTGGGCGACCCCCAAAAAAGTGGGGGGGGGGCTTCCCCAAAAGTGGGGGGCTCCGAAAAGTGAAGGGGGAAACGAAAAGTGGAGGGGCCAATACTAAAAATGCCAGGTATATATACTGACATTTTTAGGGTTATGAAAGTGGGGGGGGCTCCGCCCCCCCCCCCTACTGAGGGGTCGTGGGGGGCTTCCGAAAAGTGGGGGGGGCGAACCAAAGGTAAAAATATACCGAAATTTTTAGCGAAAAATTCGCATTTTTAAGGTAAAAACACGCAAAAAAAATCGCTGTTTTAAGCTTAAAATGAGCTTATAAATCCATAAATTAGCTAAAAATTGAGACATTTTTTAAAATTTGACCTCAAAAACCTAATTGTTGGTCATTTTTGGTCGCCCCCCAAAAAAGTGGGTGGGGGCAGTAGCGTAGGTACGAAAAATTTTCAGGGGGGGCGGTGTTGACCGAAGGCTGGGGGGGGGGTAAATTTCATTTTTTGCACAATAATTGTATGCACGCTACATATGCTGTAACTTTACCTGGTAATATAAGTTTTCTAGTTCAGTACATATATATATATATATATACATAACTTAATGCTGTTGCAACCGAAAGCGGCACGCAAAAACCCAAAGCGGGGGGTCTGAAGCGGAGCCTTCCAGAAGTTGAGAAAATTTTTAAATTTTGCCGTTAAAACGCTGCTGAAACATTGAATTCTTTGCATTGTATATTATCAGTTCCCAAACTAAATTTTGTAGTTTAATTTGCTACCTATTTAAATTTTTGACTTCCACAATCCCGTACGAAAACTAAGACTAAGATGCTCCCATTTGGAACAGGGTATTCTAAGCATATCCATTATCCGTCGTTGAAGGCAGATCATGTTTGGTATAATGCAGTTAATAACAGAACTAGAAAGCAGGTAAACCAAGGTAAAGTAAAGCAAACTAGCAGAGGTCTAATTATATTAGGTACACAAGTCCCAAACGAGGTCTGGGGCGGAGCCCCCTAGAAGTTGAGAAAATTTTTTAAAGTTCGCCATTAAACGCTATTGAAACATTTCGAATTCTTTACAATGATTTATCAATTGTCTAACAACATTTCGCACCTTTATATATTTGCTATTTTCTACGTTTACTGTCTTGTCCGAAAACTCAAACTATTAGGATGCTCCCATTAAGAACTGCGTATCTGATCATATCAACCAATTATGCCGAAGCTGAGATGTTGTGAATAACGCAGATATTTAACAGCAAAACTGCAAAGCAACTAGTTATATATACAAACATTCGTTAGCATGCTTAATGAAAAATAATAATTTTGATAATGTAAATAGCCAAAATTCGCGCCGAAGGCGTAAAATTTTTTAATGGTGTAGAAAAAATGCATCAATGTTGAGCTATTTTGAAGCATTAATGTACAATTTGTGCATGTTTCTAATCACATTAAACGCCCGCGCTCCGCGCAGGCGTAATAATTTTCGTTTGCCCAAATTTTCAGGAGGCAAAGCCATTATTTCGGGGGAGGGCGGCCGCCGCCCCGCCCATACCGTATCTACGCTAGTGGGTGGGGGCTTGCCGAAAATTGGGGGGGCGGGGGCTCCGAAAAGTGGAGGGGGAACCGAAAAGTGGGGGGGGGCACTAAAAAATGCCAGGGTATATATACCCATAAATGCTAATTATAGGGGGCGCGAGAGCGACCCCCTATAATGGGTGTAAAAGGCGCTGCGCGGCCCTTTGAGACTCGTTCGAGCACCGTGCCGGCTCAATGCTGAACGAAACTCGGCAAGTTTAGCATCGTTGGAATCGACCGGTACAACACGTTCAGTGGCGTAGATAGGTCAGTGCTTCGGGGGGGGGCGGATTTTCGGCAACCGGCCCCTCCCCGAAATTGTGCAATTTTTTACCTCGACCCACAATCAGCTTTCAATATTTCTATAAGTAAAATTGAGTTTCAATTTCACCAAAGCAGGTACAGCAGCTTTAATTCTTAATGAGTATCTAAACTTGAGAAATTTTCTCAGATTTTCGCAAAACGGCTTGATTATTAAAGCTGACATTTTTCTGATTTTCACCAAAAACTGCTAGAGAAACTTTATATATATAATTCTTTAATGCCAGTTGAAAATTTTAACTTTCTAAATTTTTTTTTGAAAGAATTTGCTTTTTGAATTCCCTGAAGTTGAGAATTTTTTTGATATTTCAGACTTGAAAGCAGTTTTTCAATGCACTTTTTATTTCAGATCAGCAAATAATCAAAGAGCTAGCATTGTACGCGTGGAAGCGCTGTGGAGAAACCAAATGTCGCGAGAAATAGGACCCGCGGGAGGAATTATTCCTTCCTCTGAGGAATAATTTTGAGCACTTTCTTTATTAAGTGCCACATCTGCAAGACTAAAGAGAAACATTTATTTTAGGAAAACAAAGTAATCAATATCGAATTGTCATGATAGTTAGCAATATGAGTAAGAACGCACAATCAGGAGTATGGGAGCGCTGCCCCCAGTAGAAAATTTTCAGAAATATTACGTTTTAAACCTATTTTTCCGGTAACTTTCGCACAAAATCGTCATCTACATTTGTCATCCACCATCTACGTCATCTGTATTTGACTCAGAGCGAGCAAATTTTTTGAAAAATTAAAGGCTTGAAACCTATATATATTTCAGACTACTGTTCCAGCAAAAACTGGCGCAGTAAGTTAAGCTCGCGCTGCGCGCGAGGCAAAATTTTTCCACTGGCAAAATTTACGGGGGGCAAAGGTGCTTCGGGGGGAGCGCGCCCGCCCGGGCACCCCCCCTTATCTACGCCCATGAA
>JASAND010002469.1:0-14561 GCA_030248195.1 Trissonchulus latispiculum
AAGTTGGAGATTTTTCGAAATTACGGATTAAATCCGTTGTGGAAATGTTTAAAAAGATTATTTGGCAACTGTTACATCTATTTTAACTAAAGCTCCTAACGCTAATGCATTTTTTGTGTTAATTGCATCTGTGAATTCTTGAATTTTGAATAAAGTCAGTATAAAGTCAATAGAGAAGCGTGTATGCTCCGTGCAGCGTATTCAACTGCAAAACAGTGAAGCATTTGTAAATTGTAAATACTATTGACGTTAGTTACAATAAATTGATAGTGAATTGCTCGTACATAGGTCTTTTGTATTTGAAAATTTCAGAAAATGGTAATCTTGCATTATTTTAAGTTGCCATTTGTGTATTTTTGCGAAAAAACGTTTTTTTAGAAGAACCAAAAAATTTGGATATTCTGCTTCTGCTACAGTTACAAATTTTGTTAATTTCGGGGTTTTACTTTAGTACTAATCTTGATCCTGCCTGACCTGTTGAATGAGAACAATATAAATGTATAAATATATATAGATGTATATAAATGCACTTAGTAATCTCTATGTATTTATTGACGTGAAATTCATGAGTTCGAAAAGATCTGATATATATATGGATGCAGGTGGACAACAACTTAACAAATAACATTGAGTAACATTGAGACATGACCTTGCACCTTGGCATTCCATGACAAAGTGGGAAACACGGGGGGTCTGGGGGCGGAGCCCAGGACCCGAAGAAATTTTTGGAAAAAACGGAAAAATTGGTACTGGAAACATTTAAAGTTTTTACTCTTACGAAAGTGAATTTTCTCCCGAAATAATGTTGCGTCTAGCTTGCGTCCCGCTAAAATTTCATTGCGTCCAGATAAGAAACTTTGCGTCCAGACGCACATCTGGACGCAAAAAAAACCCTGGGGGGGAACCAAGGGTACATCTCTCGCTCGAACGCCGGGTACAGCGCCCTAGAGGCCGTGGATTGAGCTTTAAAAATTTGTACTTCTCGAAAATCGATTTTTTCGATTCGTAAGGGAGGTCCAAGGGAAACCGAAAACTTTTATGTCTTCGATTTTACTGAAGTTGAATATGGGGGTTTTCGGGGTCGCAGAACACGAGTCTGAAATTCGTTTTTCGATTAACTTTTCGTTGGATCAGTATAAGCTTACATCTTAAGCTTACGACTTTAGCTCATACGGAGCTGACGAAAGACTGAATCAAAAATGGACTTTACATTCGTGTTCCGCACCCCGAAAACCCCTATATACATCTTTTCAGCACGTATTTCGATTACTCACCCCAATTGAACTTTGAACCAGTTTGGGGGGGGGATAAAGTTCAATTGTTCCCTGAATTTGCTCGAAAATGCCCATCAATAACCTGATAACCCCTAAGTGTAAGACTACCGCGACCGTCACTGTAGCAGTTAGGGATAGTATTGCTGCCCGACCGAAAATTTCGTCAGCCGGAGACAGGCCCACTGCACTGCACTAAACTGATATGTGCATAAAGCCTGGTGCATACTTGGAAAGTTCTTTTGTCGCTACACTGATATTTAACGTTAACAGACTGATCACGTGATCTCACTCGTTATTCTGATTGGCTCTCTTAAGAGCACAAAGAAGTTGACCATAGTTCAACTTCTCTTTAGGGCAGCATAGAAACAAAAGGTCAGGAAAAGTACCTATTCACCGGATAGAGTCAGATACACAGACAAGAATGATCCGGGCTTAACGTCTCACAAGTTATACACATTGGCAAGGGCAAAGTGTTGTCTATCCTATCATTTACTCATGGACAAAAGAATAAAGATATTGGACAACCACGCTTTTACTTAACTTCCACATAACAAAATAAGCAGGTCAAACAACTGACAAATGCAAGAAACTTGTTTGCTATCAGCAACTAAACGAACCAGATCGAACATTGTTTTGACGGATACTACATGCAATTACAAAGCAGAACAGAAACTACAAACACGGAATATATAATACAAAACTCAACAGATAAACAAATAAAATGAGTAAAATAGTTAGCAAGAATGTAAATTGGTACCCACAGTATATATAGGGTGTAGAGTGCTGAATAACGCAATCTAAAAATTTATTTTTGGTTGCAACTGTCGCATATATTTTGTTTTTACTGCGAAGCACGTCAGTAAATAGTGCTCTTTAACAATCTAAAGACTAAACCCTTTGAAGTATGCAACAACCTGAATAACAAAACTCGTACCAAAATTGTTTAAAAGCTAACATAACTTGAAATCATAATACCAGAATTCCAAACGTCAGCATAACAGGTGAAACAAATGAATAAAACATAACATTAACAACAATCAGTTAGTGTGAATCAAACAAGTACTGTATATACAAAAGCTGTCAGTGTGGAAAGACTCCGAACTCCTGAGACTGTACTTAGTCATTAGATCTTGGTTGGCTGACCCTTCTTTCCCATCAGAGATCGATGAATATGCGGAATAACACCTATAAAATTTATCGGTTGACAGCAGTAATCAGGCAGTAAACAAGAATCAGGGAAATCAGAAATTAGGGACCTCCTCAGAAATGACATAAGCCCCACCCTGAAACGATGGCCCAGGAAAAAAGCCATGAAATAGTGGTGAGTTCATTTAATACAAAGAACTAAAGAAAGGTACAAACAGCAGGGTTTATGTATATAGTCGCCGAAAATATGCACCTAAACGGACAAGTCTTACTGGGAAGGACGGCTGGATTGTCTGGGTTTTCTTTAGTGGGGGGGGGGGGGGCGCCCCCCCCCCCACTCGACCCCTCCCCCCCCCACTTTTTTGGGCTTCCCCACCTCTCACCCTAAGGTACCCAGAAAATGCCAAATTTTTATGAATGTCACAATTTTCAAAAATTTTCGGAAAACGAACTTTTCCCACGAATGGAAAACCTACCGCCGCCGGCAATCGTCGCTTTGATCAGAGTATCCAGTTCTTCATCGCCGCGAATAGCCAAGTGCAAATGACGCGGTGTTATCCGCTTCACCTTCAAATCCTTAGAAGCATTTCCAGCCAATTCCAAAACCTGAAAACCAGAAGGAAAAAAATCGATCCTTAGCTTAGTTTTTCTCGCCACAAAGTTTTCTGAAATCCCCGTGAGCAAGGGACTAAGTCTGTATAGGTTCGCCCTGATGTCTAGACAACCCACCAACAATCCATCCTTAATTGGTCGGTTAAACTGGCAATGCGCATGTGCCTACCAACTTGCCTTCAAAGCTGCTGGCTAAGTTTCTAAGCCAATTTAAACCCTGGCCCCAGTGGTCAGACCCGGTGACCGCGGTCCGACCGGGACAAAATTTTCTGAATTTTGACATTTTCTGACCAAAATCGTGGAATTTCGAAATTAAAAAATGGTTGCAAATCATTTGTTTTTCCACATGTCTGAGAGAAAACAACAATAGTAACATTTCTTTATACATATGAAACTATTGCAAAACTTTGCAAAACTTGAAATTTTAAGAAAATTTCCGTTTATTGTCGCCTCTCCCCGAAACCTGTGCACCCCGCAAGACCTGAGGGAACTCCCCCCAGAAATGTTTGTCTAGGAGAAAGCCTGAAGTTACTTCAGCCCGCTAGCTCATTCCTATCATCCACTGGGGAGGAGGGATTTCCCCCATCACCCCAGCCGATGGGCTGGCTTATTTTTATTGGGGGGGGGCCGTCCCCCATTCGGCGACCTCCCCCCCCATATAACCCCAAAAATTGCCAAATTTTACCGTTTTTACCCTAAATTTTCTAAAATTTTGCCGGCTTCGCCGGATTTTTAACGAAATTTTCACTATTTTAGCCTAAAACCACTTAAAATTAGTCATTTTTTAACGATTTTTACACATTTTTACACGAAAAACCCGCAAAAATTCGAAAATTTTTCCAAAATATGCCCCCCCATTTTGGGTCAGTCCCCCCCCCCATGAAGCCCCCCCCCAATAAATTTTTGCCTAAAAATAAGCCAGGTTTCTCCCATGTCTTGAATTGGCGAAAAACTGGAAACATGCACATATATATCCGCTATCGCAAAATAAGCGAACAGACAGCATGTGCTTAGCACTAATGTTTAAATATAAATAAGTATATATGGTCTTTTGTGTTTTTAACTGTTTTCGCACACATCCTTAGAAAAACACACTTAAAAACACACCGAAGTTTTCAGAACAACAACAGTTTCAGAAGCTACATTTTACTAATTTCTTTAAAACTAGTGAAGACTTTTCTTTCGGGAAAGACTGAACAATTTTCCAGTTTCGGGGGGCTCCCACCCTCAGACCCCCGCTGCAAACAAGATTTTTTCGTTTTAGCATGATAATAGCATCTTGTGCGTCAGTATCAATATATTTGCTTTCATCGCTAGAACGACAAAAACCAACTAAGAATACGCCATATGTAGTAAAACATTTTTAAACACAGTTATATATATAACACGCGAAAAATCGATTTTTAGGAAAACACACATTTTCTTAAAAAACTCACTGAAAAGAACAGGTCCGAATTTGAAAAAATCTGCTATGTAAACATCGGTTAAATAGTTAAATTAGTTAATTTATGTTTCGCCAAAGATGGTTACCTCAGCAGTCAGATATTCTAAAATTGCTGCAGTGTAAACAGCAGCAGTAGCTCCAATTCTTCCGTGACTAGTAGTTCGGGTTTTGAGAAATCTGTGAATTCTTCCAACGGGAAACTGCAAACCAGCCCGAGCACTCCGGGTAATAGCTTTCGCCTTGGCTTTTCCCTTCCCTGAATCTTTTCCAGCTTTGCCACCTGCCTAAAGCGATATATACTCTTCACCAATACCTGATGCCATACAACCTCCAAGCGGAGACTACAAGTCTCAGTGTATATATCTATACATACATACAATATACGTATATAGTCGGAATAAGGGATTACTGCAAAATCAATCTACTGAGCTTATGTGCACACCTTCCAAAATAATTTTTAACAAGTAACAAAAATGCTCCGCACAAAAGGAGATAATATGTGTGTTGGGCCTATGTCTATCCATTATAATCGCCTAAGTCCCCACCCCACCCCACCACAGCACTCTACAGCCACTTTGAGCATGCAGTTCTATGACAAAAGTTGCTCAGCTCGCTTAGGGCTTTCATTTGGTACCAAATTTGACCACTTTTGAAAACTTTCATTTTTGACCGAAAATCGCCTAAGTCCCCACCCCACCCCACCACAGCACTCTACAGCCACTTTGAGCATGCAGTTCTATGACAAAAGTTGCTAAGCTCGCTTAGGGCTTTCATTTGGTACCAAATTTGACCACTTTTGAAAACTTTCATTTTTGACCGAAAATCGCCTAAGTCCCCACCCCACCCCACCACAGCACTCTACAGCCACTTTGAGCATGCAGTTCTATGACAAAAGTTGCTCAGCTCGCTTAGGGCTTTCATTTGGTACCAAATTTGACCACTTTTGAAAAAACTTTCATTTTTGACCGAAAATCACCTAAGTCCCAACCCCACCCCACCACAGCACTCTACAGCCACTTTGAGCATGCGGTTCTATGACAAAAGTTGCTCAGCTCGCTTAGGGCTGTCATTGATACCAAATTTGACCACTTTTGAAAAATTTTATTTTTGACCACTTGACCCCCCTACCCGTTTGACCCTTCAAACGGCAAAGTGGAACCAGCCCAGCAAAATAGGTACGTCGGACGGCAAAACGGATACCGGGAATGAGCTGGGCACACCAGAAAACCCCTATAGACAAAGTTTTGAGAGGCCAGGTAGAGCCTACTATGGACCTCCAGGAAGCGGTTTCCGACATGACCCTCCAGACGGCAAAGTGGAACCAGCACAGCAAGATGGATGAGTCCTACAGCAAAAAGGACACCGGGAATGAGCTGGGCGCACCAGAAAACCCCTTTAGACAAAGTTTTGAGAGGCCAGGTAAAGCCTACTATGGACCTCCAGGAAGCGGTTTCCGACTTGACCCTCCCGACGGCAAAGTGGAACCAGCCCAGCAAGATGGGTGGGTCTGACGGTAAAACTGACTGCGGGAATCGATTCTCCGTGCCAGAAAACCATTGTATGGAAGATTTGAGCGTTCAAAGCTAAATAGATAGCGACAAATTTCGATTTTTCATTTTTTGAATTTTCGCCATCTTTGACGGGCCACTGTGGTCGCTAGGGAAGTGATAGAGAAACGCAACCTGGACCGTTAGTTAGTTCAATATATGTAATTTCTGAATATAAAAAGAAATCAGCTCCAGCTCGTAACGTTCGACCTGAGCGACGACCACAAAAATGGTCACTTTTCGCTATGAGCCGACTTTGCGGCGCCACTGCGGCGCTGTGGCGCAGCTGCGGCGCAAAAAAAGTTGTGATTCTTAAATTCTTTAGAGGGTACTACTAGACCCCATAGCCCTTTAGGTTGGCCCACCGCTGCAGATCACGTGAAAGCGGCGAACATTATGTACAATACAACCATCAAATAGGAGAAACCGGAAAAAAAAACATCGCCGCCATAACCGGTCCGGGGCGCAACTTTTTAACGGTAAGTGATACGGGGCTGAAACTTCACAGACATACTAAACTCGATGTGCTCTACAATTTGCGCATGAAATCTGCGCAGGATCTGCGCAGGATTTTGCGCAGCTTCTGCGCAGCTCATTTTACACTGTCTCCAGCCACTTTTCACACATATTATAGGGGTCGCTGCCGCGACCCCTATGATATAGGTATGCAAGTAGGAAAAGTCGCATGGGGAATAAAATGGCCTAAAAATTCTAACGGTACAAAATTCTGTGTGTTGCTCTACGTATATATATACTGCTATAACTAAGCTAAAAAGGGCCCAAAAATCAAGTTTTGTTACCACAATAGACGATTTTGGACCAACAGTCGTAGAAAGGTTTTGAGCGTTCAAGCTTAAATCCTGGGATTTTTGGAAACTTGTTGCGTTTCTACGTGCAAAATATATACGCCCAAAATACCAATTGCCCTGAGTTACTTCTACAGGCGGGGCCGCTCCCATTCGGAAGGTCAACCAATAAAAGACCAAATCAACCCCTATAATATTCGACCTGCCTCCATACGCAAAGAAAAATTGCCAAATATTGCCATTTTCACCCTACATTTTCAAAAATTACTTATTTTCTAGCGATTTTTAGCAGGCTTTTTATACAAAACCACCTAAAAATTTGCAAAAATGTGCCCCCTTTTTTGGTGAGTCCCTCCCTCTGTGAGTCCCCCAAATCGCCACCCCCCGCCACCCATTTCGCCTAGAAGTAAGCCAGATCTTTTCGTTTTTTTTGAGAACCTGCTGGTCGAGGAAGCATTGTAATTTTTACTTTTACTTATTTTATGGCTATACAAAGTCACTTACCATGGAAAATAATGGACAGCAATTTATATGGACAGTATAAACGTGGATATGACAGTTAACTACAACTTTGTAGGTATATATATAATATATGGAAAGTGTATATACTAAACAAAAGTACGTATATATATAATCTCTACTTATTCATATGTATTTATAGCGCGGCGGGAAAAAACCCAAATTTTCGAATTTTGGCTGTAACTTTTTTATTAAGCGACAAATCGAAAATCTAACGATAACTACCATGAGGCCTTGCGAAGAGCTTCAAAATGAGCTATAAAACGTCTCTCTAGCGCTTACCGTAGGCGAGTAATTTTCGACCAAACCGATGGGAAAAAACCCAATGCGGGAAAAAAACCCATGGGCGGGGGAAAAACCCAGCCCGAATTTTTTGCTGCAATCACGCCAGAACGGTTTTGACTATACCATTCGAAAGAGCGGGTCATTTTTAGTACAGTGCGCGCCAAAATAAATTGCCGTTTCACTTACAAATTTTATGGCTGTCACTGACATTTGGATTACACGTTTTGTTTACATAAGGGAAGTTTAACACACAGATTTGTAATAACAATATCACTGACATCAAATTACTTTTGTTAGTGAAACGGCAATTTATTTTGGCGCGTACTGTACATCTGAATCATAAAATACCAATATTTTTGCAAAAAATCATGTCAAATTGACTTTTCAAAATTTCGTATGTTTAATACGTATATAAACATAGGCAAATTTTGGAAATTTTTGAAATTTGCTTAATTTCTGCAGTTTAAGCATCCTATCACATGGAAAACGTGTTTTTATTGCATTTAAAGCCAAACCCGACCTATTTTAGTGAAAAATTTAGCGGTTTTTAGCGAAAATTGAAAATTTGGCTTGAAATGGCACCATCTCAGATTTTGGCCACCTGGACCTCACGTGGAAGGTCGAACCTAGGTAAAATCTATACCAAATTAATCAGGAGGCTCTACTGAGCTAAGAAATGCATGGATTTTTCCTTTTCTGCTAATGGTTAGAAAAAAATTTCATTTTGAAATTTGGGTTTTTTGTCCCGCACATGGGTTTTTTTTCCGCCGAGTCTAGGTCACCCCCAGGTCGTACCACAGGCATTAGAGCCAAATTGAATACACCATCGTGAAGTTCGAGACATATCCTCTGTGAAACTGTAATCCGTTTTGGGCTAAGTCTTTCCAGTAGTTCAGGGTGACCCCCCAAAGGTGACCCTGCCTGACCCCCATGTTGGGACCAAAAATTCCAAAATTTGCAAAGTCCCAAAACATTTGTTGAGAGGCAGTGGGAGCTACAATAATACACCCTCTAGGGTAGTTTTGGACGCTCTTTAAGATAGGCTATTAAAATCCGATCTAGCTCATATGGGTGACTCACACTGGCGATGGGTTTTTCCCGCATATCGGTTTGGGTTTTTTTCCCGCCGCGCTATATATTCAGAAAATCACAATGTTTGGAGAATGGGGATCTCACAGGTAGGCGGGAAGGGTGATCCACGGAAACAGGAAATCAGGGAAGTGTTTTGAAAATAGGGGTAGCACACGTCATTTTAAACGAGATATAGCAATTGTTCACAAAAAATCAAAAATCGAATTTTTGCTGGCCATTTCGCAAATGAAGTCCTATCAAAAACTTCTGGTGCGTGTGTAACGGCAGTGACCCCTCTCCAATTTTCATGCCGGTAGCCCTTGTGTAGCGTGAGTAATAAAAAAATTGTGATTTTTTGTAGACAATTCACAAAAAACTCAATTCACAACTCATTTCACAAAACTCAACGAATTCACAAAAAAAAGATACAGCAAGAAAAATTTTTTTTCATGAATAAATAGAGCATAGTCCATACTCCATAGTGTTATTACGTAGAAATTTGGACCCCCAAGTTTGTTCTAGGCTGAACATCGAATTTTCTCAAGTTCTCAAACCCAGGGTGGTCCAAAGTGGGCACCTAGGCCAGGCCCTATTCCTGACCTTAATTTTTGATACCAGGAAGCTAGGAATCGACGTATGTATATTGTGTTCTGTTGCTCTAGTAAGCACAGAACCAACAATTTGGTGGAGTAAATTTCGCATCTGGCGTGGTTACGTGACCTGGGCCGGGGTCACCCGTCACAAATGTTGCAAAATTTATATACCCAAAAATACCCAAATTTAGGCGATTCCCCCCCCCCAGTTGGTGGGGGGACGTCCCCCCAAAGTTTTGGGGGAGAGTTGAAAAAGGGCAGGGGGGGCTACCCCCCCCCACCTTACTCCCACCTATGGCTCCCCTCCCACTCTTTTGGGTTAAGTTAATTAGGCGTTAGGTTTATAAGTTAAGTTTTTGGGTTACAGTTAAAAACGTGCATTTATCGCAATAATAACCACTTTAAGCCGAAAATTTGGACATGTCCGTTTTTTGCGCCGTCAGCGCGACTAAAGTTGGGGGACAGATACAACCCCGGGGGCCCCCAAAAAAATCTGAGAAAATGGCTGGGGGCACCCCGGGGGCCCCCAAAAAAATCTGAGAAAATGGCTGGGGGCTACCCTCCAAACGCCCGCCTGCACCTCTTACACCTATGCCAAAATACCACAAGATCTCGGCGGCACTAGTCACCCTGGGGGGAGGGGGAAATCCCAGACACTGAAAAATGAAATCTACACTTTATGGGTATAGCCATGGGGGGAAAAACCCACTTTTTCGGATTTTGGCTGGAGCAACTTTTTTGTTATAAGGGCTAGCTGAGAACTCTATATACCATCGTACTTGGCGTACTTAGAACTTTCTTTTAAGCCCATTTGCACTTCTCTAGGTTGTACCGTTAGGCCGGTATAATGCAAAAAGTAGCGGGGGAAAAAAACCAAATGGGGGGAAAATAAACCCACCCCTCACAGGTCCTAAAAATTGTCGTAGCGCGATTCTGATACTTCCTGTGTAAAATTCAACTCTTTTTTAGTTAGTATGAGTCAAAAAACCCGACCTAGGTAGCTTTTTTTGAGATCTCATGTGCCATTGAAAATGCAGCATCAAATGGACAGGTTTCATAAAGTTTAACACATAAACATAGGGCAATTTTTGAAAAATGCTAAAAACGATGTAATTTGATAATACTTATTCTTCTAACGTGTAGAGAATGGTTTTTTACGTACAATTTGCTATTAAAAGTCACAATTAGACCTCTGCTGGGTCATCCAGCAGCGAAATTGCACTTTTAGGGTTTTATGCCTCTAGCTACCCAAGTATTCAAAATTGTCCAAATCTGACAGCATAGGGTGACGCAGCGTCCTCGATAATATCGTACTACAGTCCCGAATTGTTTCCCAGTTGAGCTGGTAAAAAATTTTTCAAAAAATTTGGGTGGGTTTTTTTCCCCCCAAAGTGGGTTTTTTCCCCGCCACGTTTGGCAATGTGCCAGTCTAACGGTGCATCGGATCGGTCTAATTTTTGCTGTGTGCAAAGAGGAAGACTTGCCATCATTGCAGATATTTGCAAAACTTTTCTAGCCCAACCCAGTCAAAAGTTACATCGGTCCAAACTTTTGCCAAATTTTTGGAAGGTTGGACCAAAAAGTAGGTATCATTTTCAAAATGTCATAAAATGAGCAAGAGTGAACCAAATGACCTGATCTTTGCACACATAGGTTAGAAAGAGTCGCGCTTTCTGCTGGTATGTTTTGGAGCTCCTAGCTCCAACCCGTGACCCAGGAGGCGGGTGGGTTTTTTCCCCCCAAAAAGGGGGTGGGTTTTTTCACCCCATGGCTATATATCAGTGCCTATGTTTAACATATGGCTGAGGCTTAGGCTTAGTGTCAGGCTTAGGCTGAGGCTAAGGCTTAGGCTGAGGCTGAGGCTGAGGCTAAGGCTTAGGCTTAGGCTGAGGCTAAGGCTTAGGCTGAGGCTAAGGCTTAGGCTGAGGCTAAGGCTTAGGGCCCTTTAACACGTAAAAGATCAAAAAAAGGTCGCCGAACAAAATTTTTAAAAGTGGAAAATTTTGGTACCAATCGACTCGTCTGCTCGTCCTGAGCACAGAAATATCAAATTTATTGCATAAAAATGCATTTCTGATTTCCCCCCCCCCCTGGGTGACTTGATCCAAGCCCCGAGAAGCAAAGTCCCAGGGAAACAAGTCAAAATTTTTCAAGAAACGACCATTTTTCTGCCGAATTTAGCTAACTTTCAGGGTATCTTTTACCGGGGGCGGGGCCCTCCGAAATGCCTTCCCCCTCCCCCTCCCCCGAAATCGCCCCTCCCGGGATTTTTGCTCCACCCCCCAGGGATTTTTGGGGGGCCCAAATTTTGGCCAAAAATTGGCAAATTTTCAAAAATCTCAGCCGAAGGCGGAGATTTTTTGGAAAAAATGGCTATTTTAAGCTTAAATCCTGTCATTTTTGAGAACTTTTTGCCTTTCTACGTGTAAAATACTCCAAGACATACCAATTTTTAGCTCATTTTTGCAAAAATCTTCGCGCCCCCCCCGAAAAAAACATAAAAATACCCTGACTTTTTGGGTGCACAAATCGCTTAGGGGAGGTCCGAGGGGATCAACAGTTGGGGATGGGGGATATGTCAAAAATTCTGGGAGGGGCAGGCCCGCACCCAGGATTTTGAAAAGGGGGGGTCCAAGGTAAAACGCAACGGGGGTTCTGGGGACGCTGCCCCCCGGAAGTTGAGGAATTTTTGCATTTTTGCTCAAAAACAGTACATTGGACGTTTATTTCTTGCAGACAGTAAATTATCGCGCCCAAGGCGCGAAAATTTTTTAAAAATAGCTGTTTTCGTCATAAAAATAGCAAAAATTTTCCATTTTGTCATCCCAAAAGGGGGGGTCTAGACCTATGTGCGGTGCGGCCTTGGGGAGGGGTAAAATTGATCAAAAATTTTGGAGGGATATGGTGCAAGGCGAGGGGGTTGGGGGGTTTTTGAACCCCCAGCCATCATAGTTTCCCTGGAAATTTTGGTTGGGGGGGGGGGGGGTAAACTTCGGAAATTTGATGGTCGACCCCCGAAATGTGATGGGGAGTACCCCCCCCCGAACCCCCCCACAAAATTCGGACTTCAGAAAATTCAAAAAATGGCAAAAAATGCAAAATTTTCTGTAATTTAGCCCTTTTTTCATCAAAATAAGGCTTGTTCTTAACGTTTTAGACGTTTTTGCACCGTTTTAAAGCGATTTTAGGTCAAAATTTTAGAAAATTTTTTCAAAAAATGACCATTTTTCGACCAAATTTAGCTAACTTTTTGGGTCCAAAAATCGTTGGGGGGGGTTCGGGGGGGTAGCCAAAAGTTGGGGGAGGGTAAGTCAAAAAATCTGGGGGGGGGTAAATTTGGTCAAAAATTTTTGGGGGGGGATACCCCCCCCCCCCCAAAGGAAACTATGGTTTATGCACTGTTTTAAAGCGATTTTAAGTCAAAATTCTAGAAAATTTTTTTAAAAATGACCATTTTTCGGCCAAATTTAGCTAACTTTTTGGGTCCAAAAAATCGCTGGGGGGAGGGGGGTTCGCCCCCCCCAAAGGAAACTATGGAGAAAATTGGGTATTTTAGGGTAAATTTTGCAAAAATATTTAGTGTCCAAATTTTTGGCTTAAAGTGTTTAGCATTGCGAGAAATACACATTTGTAACTGTACTATGGACCTTTATGCATAGCCATAGTTTCCTTTGGGGGGGGGGGGGGGGGGGGGGGGGCACCCCCCCCCAAACTTTGGGACCAAATTCCCCCCCCCCCCGATTTTTTGACTTACCCTCCCCCAACTTTTGGCTACCCCCCCGAACCCCCCCCAACGATTTTTGGACCCAAAAAGTTAGCTAAATTTGGTCGAAAAATGGTCATTTTTTGAAAAATTTTTCTAAAATTTTGACCTAAAATCGCTTTAAAACGGTGCAAAAACACCTAAAACGTTAAGAACAAGCCTTATTTTGATGAAAAAAGGGCTAAATTACAGAAAATTTTGCATTTTTTGGCCATTTTTCAAAATTTTTGAGGTCCGAATTCTGGGGGGGGGGTTGGGGGGGGTACCCCCCATCACATTTTGGAGGTCAGCCAAGATTTACCCCCCCCCCAGACCCAAAGTTCCAGGAAAACTATGCCTCTATGCACCCAAACAAACTTCCCCCAAAAAACCTGTTTAAAATTACTGATCGAAATTCAAATATGTACATACTATGTACACAGCAAAACAGAACGGAAAAGCGCTTTAGCCAGCGTTACCAATAGCTAATGTGCAATTTATTTTAACTGTTTTCTTAGTTCTTAATTCTTTAAAGATTAAACGGATAAGATTAAAATTAATTCGTATTAAAGAAACGGCATCTCGGATTAAACAGACTAAAATTCAATCAAGCAAGTTAAACGATTAATTTTAATCATTAATGCACCTAGGATTAATATGTTTATCTAATCTAATCCGGTGTCTTTATTCTCACTTCGGATTAAAAACTGGATGAGTAAAGTTTAATCCGAGTTGCTTAATCGCTATTTCTGTAAAGACTAATTTTAATTTGTTTAATCGTGTCCTGTATTTTCGACCACTTTCTAATCCACGAGCAGATACGCCGATTAAGGTGCTGGTTCAGGTTCGTGTGTTTTTGGGCTCTAAAAGCGCAATTGTCGTTAAAATATATTGAAATTCGCTACAATTACATCCAGAGATCGGCAAGGTCAAAGTCTGCAGCCTAAACCAGTCACGGCTGTTGCGTAGTCCTTCGTACTTTTTTCCGGGGGGGGGGGGGAGGGTAGAAATTTTCGGGGGGGTGTTTTGTATGTAGTCCATCGTACTTCTGACAAAACTGATGTTCTAGTTACTATTAACACAGGTTTAGTTCTATACGTTTATACACTACCGCTGTTTAATTACGATACGGATAACTACAAGCATAATGCATACGTAAGTGTGTGTACGCCGTTTGCCCGTCCGAGCATAGCGCAGCGGGCCCAAGGGGCCCGCCATGCTCCCGGGGTGTAGGTTAGTGGTTATTTGGATAAAACCGTTAGTGACGCGGACCATTAAAACCCGGGGAAACCGACGAGATCATGGGTGTCAGTCCATTCGCCGTGTGCAAACCGCCTGATGGCGCCTTGCCTGCGAGACGAATCTGTCCCTCCGGCCACAGCGAGGGCAGGTGAGTGGGACTGCGCCGCAAGAGTTTTCATGCCGGGCCCAACCGTCTCGGCGCTCAAATTCGCGGCCACAGCTCCCACATCTGAATGAAAGCCCGCACCTGTTGTCATGGCGGGAGTAGTAGATTTTGGGG